>BPLR01012865.1:0-93512 GCA_021605095.1 Caerostris extrusa | reverse complement strand
AAGTTTCATGGTTTCTGCAGAGAATACAAAAATAGGTTTGATGCCAGAATTGAATAGTAAAATATCATGAATTTAAGACGCGTGAAAATGTACCATTTCCAAGAACCATGGTGAAAAACAAAGAAATGGTCTTTTCCAGTGATCCACCCTTCATTTTCTAAGAAAGATGAAAATCTGATTGAATCGCCGGTTGACACTTGAAGCGCACAAAAGCATTTTTAATTTTACCTTTTAACGTCAGATCTTTCTTGACGTATGATTAAGTGCAGAAACCATTTGTAAGTCACCATTGTCCAATGTCGTCATGATTCTCTTTGCTATTTAGAAAATCTCAAATATTTGACGCAAAATTCCAGCCTAGCAGATGCCTTATAAAAGTAGATTTAGGGGTTTTTTTTGGGTGATAACCATGGCAGCCTGGGGAGTCCGCGACTGCTTTCGGCGCCTGGTCACAGCTCAGTCTGACCCCGTCGGTGCCATGGTTGCGGGAATCCTTTGCTGTCTGCCTATTGTAGGGTTGCCCGAAACATTTCGTCTGAATCTAGCAGATCAGATTTCAAGCTCAAATACATGAAATAGTGTTCAGGCATAAGAAATTAGCAGGTTCTTCATTTATGTTTAAAATCAAAGAATAAGACAAAGCAAAATTGAATTTTCTATTCTCAAAGAAGATGTTTTTTGATTTCTGATAACATTACAGCTTGGATATCACTTTTTATGAGACGAACATGGAGTCATAGTGGCTGTCTGGGTCAGAAAACTTTGTGTTTACGTTACTGAATAAAATTACATGAAGCTTGGAATTCATGTCACAATACACTTAAAATATTATTTTCAAATGTTCAAATTAACAATTATTACATATTATTAGCATTAAATCCTAAAATAATACACACAATCACACATACCACGAAAGCCAGGAAAATTCTGTATACGGTAAATAAGAATGTTAAAAATGTAATAAATAGAATAATACATACATGTCCTTTTTGTTTTGCCTCGATATTTGAAAGAAATGGTAAATAATAATCTCAGTTGAGAAGCATTATTTTAATGGAATGGGAATTTCTGATGATCGAATGTACTTTCAGCACTTAAATGTAATATAATTAAATATGAAATGCATAAATTTATTCAAGACAAGATATAATGATGAAAATACTTACTCAAATATTTTATATATAACAAAGATTTGAGAATACGTTGAATAATTAATTCGAAATTAATCACAAATGATACACTGTATAAGATTTTTTCATTTCTCTTAATCGTAAACTAACGTGAACAGTGAACTTTCGTTAGGGGATGAAAATAGCCATGCCTGTATAAACAAAGCAGCCTCTAAACTAAATTACTATCTAGACATAATAATGTTTCAGAAATGTCTCATAGCCAAATAGTTTATTTAGTATTAAATATGTTATAAAGAAATTGACATATGATTGAGCAAACAGGCAATCATTGCAACTTAGGAAAAAAATATCAATATTTGTACAAAACAAAAATAATTTTGCCTAAGAATCAAATAAATAAAGTTGCATAAACTTTTAAATGATTAAGAAATGGAAACATTTACCCTGAAATGTCTGAAATTATTTGAAAAAGCATTTCCATGAATTTTGTATATAAGACAAACAATATTTAAACTTTTCTTTTACATTGGCAAAGCCAGCAGTTTCACAGTGTAGTTTATTAGAGCGCAGTTGTAAATGGGGTTATCTTTACTGCGAATATATTATGTCGCGTATATTATATACTTTTAATTGAAGGTTGAAACTAAAGTTTTTACTGTAGGAAATACTTGTTTCAGTTTAAGTTTGATATGAATTATTAAGATGAGTTAGAATATTTGTTGCAATATATACGAAGATAACTTCTCAGAAAATAAAGCACCGAATTTTACAAGAATCAATTATTTAGGTTTTATGAAATAAAAATTATTCTTATACCAAAATAAAATTTAGAGATAGCTAATTAAATCGTTCAAAATATTTGTTCAAAATAAACAAACAAATCATATTTTAGTGATTGCCAGAAAAATGGCAATAGAAGTACAGTGTGGAAATGGAATAATATTTCATCATATTATCTTGAAGTTTTCAATCAGTTCATTTATTTTTAAACAATAAAATGCTTTACATTTTTATATAATCAGAGTGAACAATTTTCATTTTCCTTCTTTTCTAATGTAGCAGTAAACACAGACATTGTCTTGCCTTATGGGTAAGTGCTGCACAGACGCACACTTTGCGATAGGGGGTGCGTGCAGGTTACGTCACCTCTCTTATTATTCTCTTGTAGTGGCTAAAATGAATATAATTTTTATTTACTTATTACACGCTGTAATCCGTAATTTACTATAGTAATTTTTTTTTCGAGTTATGTTTAGTGTTTTTCCCTGGTAGATGATAAAGAGTAAATATATTGAATATTTTCATAAATACAGTTATACATGGGGAATCTACATTATGAAGCCATCTGTTGCTATAAGAGCTTGATACTAAGCCCTTTCATGAAAGCTGAATGAAAGAGTAAAAATACTTTGTCATATTTTCTTCAATGTTATAAAAGCCGAATGCCTTCTTTAGAAAAAGAAACACACTTCAAGGAATGCTCTGCATGATTGCAGCTCACGAATTAGTGTATCAGGAGCCCTCCTACACATATAGTACTCAGCTTCAGGTTTGAAGACTTCACCAGAGTGGCTTAACTTCACACTGTCGCATATTGCTTGTTGCAACTGGTTATCTCAGTCTGAGTAGCCGAGCTGGTATGGAGTCCTTTTCCAGAATTAATTATTCAGTCTAAATAGTGTATGTCTCTACTTTATGCGTGCCTCAAGGTAAATTGTTTCTGCACACTACAACATAAAGTATTGTAATTATGTAATATATGCGTCATTACAATAGTACACGAAGCTGTAATGTCAGATTTTTACAATGTTATCTAAATACTCAATTATTCCTGAGAAAATGTATGACTTACTCTATGCCAGAGACGAGCTTGAAATACCGTGAAAGGAGTCTTCCCTTCATCAGATACAGTTAAATGCATGTTAATTACGATATGCATTTAACAATTATATTTTAACAACTTTCTACTAGTCAATTGCTTCACTGTAAGTGTTTAGTTTATACAGCTCAAATGCCTGTATTTGTGTAGTGTTTATTCCAAATTAGTAATTTCATTAAATAGTGCCTTGAATTTTAAATCGTTACTATTGTTACGAGTACTGAAAGAGCCCCATTTAAAGATCGATGCCGGGCCCCGTTCCGAAATAATGGATGTAAAATGTCAACAATTCAGTGTATAGCCATTGTCTTTTTATTTTTCTTTGTTTTACCCATTTTTCGGCCTGTCATTTAACTTTGGTATGGTCATACTTCTAGCAGAGCTTGTTACCTTTACCTTCTAGTTATTGCACTTTGTTTGTAACGGTTATAATTAAAGGCAGCAGGACGCGGGGTATACAGTAAAACAATGATATAACAGTTAATGAATGACCATCTCATTGCGTGGTTGTACCGCACATACAGCCATTTACAGGGCTGTCTGGATTATCTGCAACCTTGATACGGGGTATCAAACTATCAACAAAAAAAAATTTTGTTGTTGTTTTGTAATGAAAATTAATATATGTTTTGAAACTTTGAATTGGGTAAACGTTAATTGAATTACTGTTCATAAATTATGAAATTCAAATGTCGTATAATAAAATTAAGTAACATAATGGATTTGCAAACACTAATGCAACATAAAATTTTCAAACAGAATGTGCAATTGCAATTAAAAAATAATAATTTAAACAGCTTTTTGATTGAATGAATATTATTTTTTTTAATATTATTGAATAAACACTTAAATCAATGAAATATTATTCAATTCAATATTCATTCTATTATAATGAAATATTATTCAATTCAATATTATTCATTCTATTATAATGAAATATTATCAATAAAAAAAATTAAGACACAGATTAATTACAACAGAAGTAATTAACAAATTAATTACAACAGTAGAATATTTTTAAATCATAATAATTTAAGTTATATAATACGAAATTTTTATACATAAATATTTGACTATCTGTTCCTCAGAATCGCAAATTAAAATGACTTTAAATGATTTTCGAGTAATTTCAATTCTGGTAATAAATAACATTTTTAATTACAAATACGAGAAACATATATTAATTTTCACTACAAAACAACAACAAAATGTTGATAATGGTTGATACCCCGTATCAGGTTACAGACTAATCAGACAGCCCTCGTAAATAGCTGTATATGCAGTACAACCACGCAATGAGATGGTCATTCATTAACTGTTATATCATTGTTTACTATTATACCCGCGTCCATTAACTGTTATACTATGCCTTTAATTCTTATAACCTCGTTACAGGGTAAGTGCATTATTTAGAAGGTAAGGTAACAAACCAAAGAAAAATGCCTTTAAATTAATATTATACCAAAGTTAAAATATCACTGACGTTGTTGTTGAAAAATAAGATTAAAAAGATAAAAGAAAAAATAAAAAGATAGTAATAAGCATATACACCTTTAGTTGTTGTATTTTATTTCCATTGTTTTTTCGGAACGGTTAACAGGAACAGTAAACTCGATCTTTAAATAAGTCTTTCAGCATTTTCCCTCATGAACTGTAGTAACTGGATTTAAATTAAAACACCTTAAAAGTAATAAGAATTACTAATTTAGGTCAAGCTACTACACAAATACAAGGCATTTGAATGTATATAAAACTAAACACTTACAATTAAAACAATTATTTGTAAAAGTAGAAAGTTTAGTTTGTTGTTAAAATATAATTGTTAAATGCATATACGTAATTAACATGCATTTTGTAATATCTGATAACAGTTCTTCTTTCTTCAGGGAGGGATGGGGGACGCCATTTTTCTACCCGCGATATGACAGTATCAGTTATTTCAAGCTCATTAGAGCTCTGGCATTAGAATAGAACCCTAAATTATACATTTTCTCCAGGAATTTTAACTAATGAATTGAGTTGTTTAGATAACATTGTAAAATTTCTGACGTGCAATATGATGTACTATTGTAATGGCAATTAACAGTTCAGGCACCACATTGTAGCATATATTGCATAACATACTTAATAAAGATATCTTTATGTTGTAGTGTGCAGGTGAGAAACCAGATTGCAACTGGATGGGAATTTGGGTTGGGATACTTTGAGGCGCAGGTTGGAGAACTCAGATAGCTTTATTGACACACGCACGTACACCACACACATAAAATTAGAGACATACACTATTTAAGACAGATAATTATAGATTCTGAAAGTGGACTCCACTTCTAACCGAAAAACTCGATACTCGGATAACCGCGGGGTGAAAAATATTTCTTCTCTAGGTGAGATTCTGTAAGCCAACTAATGCGACAGGGTGAGTTAAATATATTCCTCTCTGGTGAGAGTCTTAAGGCCTAAACACCAAAGGGAGGCGATCTTTGCCAATGTGTAGGAGGAATCACAGTTACACTATTCGTGAATACAATTGTCATGCAGAAAAGGCATGCAAAAGAACAAGAGTTCGCTGAGTCATATTCAAGACAGTGATTTCTTTCTAAAAGAAGGCGATTCGATGACTTTTATGATAGCATCGCATTGAAGAAATGCTTGATGAGATATTTACTGTTTTCTTTCATTCAACCTCACAAAAAGGGGGCAAGTTATCCATGAAAGTTCTTCCAAAATGCAATATCCATAACTTAACAGTAGATGGCTCATGAAATAGCAGGTTCCCCATGCATAATAAAAAACACATATTTATGAAAAATATTCAATATATTTATACTCTTATCATCTACCAGGAAAGATTTTCAGAAACATATCAGAAAAAAATTATATGTGAAAATTAAATTTTAGTTTTTAGCACGTGCAATAAATTAAATACTCAAAAACATATTCGATTTTTAATGAAGGTTTACTTTTTACAGAAATTAATAAGAGAATTGACGTGGCTTATCTTCAAGTTACACGCACTGGGTAATGCAAAGTGAGCATGTCTGTGCAGCAGCTTGCCTTAAGGCATCCAAAGACCAAGATGTCTGTGTTTGCCAGCTGCATTAGAAAGAGAAAAAAATAAGAGAATTGATTTTCTGGTTATATAAAAAATATATAAAAGCATTTTATTAATTTAAAATAAAATAAGACTGATTGAAGCAGATGTAGTAATTAAATATTATTTACATTTTCCACACTGTACTTCTAAACCAATGATTTTTCAACGGTATAAAAAATATAATTTAATTTATTTATTTTTTGAACAAGAAATAAGCAAAATTATGTATGTTTTGATGAATTTTGAAAAGCGTTTAATTTGTATCTCTAAATTTTTTTATTTTAATTTATAAAAAGAATTTTTTGTATTTGCAAATTTATTTTAGCAGTAATTTTATTGATTCTTATTAAAATTCAGTGCTTTTTATTTTCTTGAAGTTTTGTCTTCATTTCATATATATTATAACAGTACTTTTAACTCACCTTAATTAATTTGTTCCCTACTCTCGGGCTTTTGTATCCCAAACTTTAACTGAAAGCAAGTGTTTATTTTCCTTTTACGAATGTGAGACTAAAAACTTTTAATAGTTTTCCATACCTTTAATTAAAAAGTATAACTAATATACACGATATAATATATTCACCCAAGTAAAAATTCTTATTTACAACTGCGCTAATAAACTACCTGTGAAATAACTGAAGCATATAGTATGTAAAAAGAAAGTTTAAAATATTGTTTGCTCTATCTCTAAAATTCGCATAAATAGAAAAATCCTGGTTTTTTCCCCAAAATCGAAATTGAAATATACAGTGATAAAGATTTCAGACTTAATTTTTTCAAGACATCAAAAATGTTTCCATTTCTTAATCATTTTAAAAGTTTATGCAAAGCTATTTTATTTGGATTCTTAATATAAAATTTAATTTTTGTTTTGTACAAATATTAATCCCTTTTTCGTTAAAGTAGTTAATGTTTGTAATCATATTAATTTCTTTTATAACATATTTAGTAAATTTCTCTAATTAGTTATTTGTATAAGTTTTTATGAGACTTATTTCGCAAACATTATTATGTCTAGATAGATAATTTAGTTCGAAATTTGCTTGTTGCTACAGTTATAATATTTTTTTCATCCCCTAACGAAGTTCATAATAACTTTAGTTTTTGATTAAGAGAAAATGAAAAAAATCTTATGCAATTAGTTTATCATTTGTATTAATGATTAATTTCGAAATTAATTATTCTAACTGTAATTATAAAATCTTTTGTTATTATATAAATATTTAAGGTAAAACAGAATAATTTTCTATGTATATGCATGCTTGAATAAATTTATACATTTTTTGGGGAGATGTATAATTTGAATGATAAATTATGGTATTTTAAATTCCATTAAATAAAAGAAAGAAATGCATTCAGTCATCAGAGAAATTTACATTTCCATTAAAATAGTAATATATTTAGATTATAATTTCAACATTTTGCTCAAACATATCTCGGACAAAATATAAAGAAAAGGACGTAGTAATTGTCTGTCTTATTATTCTATTTATTACATTTTTTAACTTTTTTTCTTATTTAGATTTCAAATTTTCCATACGAAAAGTACTTTTTTATTTCTTCGTGAATATGATGTGATTTATTATTGTATTTATTTTTTTTTAGGATTTAGTACTTTAATAATAATAATAATAATAATTGTTAATTTAACAATTTGAAATATCTATTTTTTAAATGTTATTTATTTATGAAAATTCAAGCTTCATACTTAAAATTTTATTCAGCCAAGAGTTAATGTTTAATTTTATTAACGTAATCTAAAAGTTTTCTATTAGACAATTACTATGACTCCATGTTTTCGATCTCATAAAAAAAGGATATCCAAGCTGTACTGTTAACAGAATGCAAAACATCTTCTTTAATTTATAATAAATTTCAAAATTCAATTAATTTTTATATGCTATTGCTTTAATTTAAACATCATAGAAGAATTATACTAATTTCTTATACTATAATTTTCTTCACTGGAGCAACAGCCCCATGGGGAGCGCAGGCCGTCTGTCTGCTAGCAGATTTCCGAGACAGGAAATGATTTTTTTTTTTTCACCGGATACGGATGTCAGCCCCACACTCAATTCTGTACAATCATATTAGGCCGGAACCTACGGCTCAAAAGTTCCGAGCCATTACAAACAACCATGGCACCGTGGGTTTCGAACCCGAAAACTGTGGCACCGAGCGCCAGAGAGCTAGTCACTCGGCCATCAGGCCCCAAATACCATAATTATCTGCTTAAAACCCCTAAATCTACTTTATAAAAGGCATCACCTAAAGACTGTTTTTACCAAAATAAAAATACAAAAGAAATTTTGCGTCAAAGAAAAATAAATAATAAAGAAAGAAAGAATAAAAAATGAAGAATCATGGAAAAGAAAAAGAAAGAATCATGACATTTGTGGACAATGGGTGACTTTACTTTAAGAGACTTTTATAAGACTTACAAATGAAACAAAATGGCACGCCCATCATACGTCAAAGAGGTCTAATTGATGAGAAACGCATCGAAAGAAGTTAAAGATTAAATTAAAAATGCTTTTTAATGCGCTAAATTAATAATCAACTGTGATTCTGATCAAGATTTTCATCCTTTTAGAAAATATGAAGATTGGATCACTGGAAAATGTTCATTTCTTTTGTTTTCACCATAATTCTTAAATGAATAATCTTCTTTCCCGATTTTCCACCGTCTTAAATTCATGGTATTTTTATAGTATAATTCTGGCATCAAAAAACCTTTTGCTGGTCTTATGCCACGGGCATAAAATGAAACTTGAATTGGTATTAAGTTAAAGAGTGGGGCGCCTATCTCCCTCCACTTATAAGCAACTCCGGATATTACGAGATTTATTTTTTTTTTTGAAGATAATTAGGCCTGTAAATTAAGGTAAGAAACAACGGCACTTGAATACTTAGTTTATAGTAAGTGAACATACCTTAAGGTATTCCACTTAGTGGTACAATTTATGCATGAAGCAGTCTTACTCTCCTATACTAACGACAATCCCTTGCAGTACAGAACAAGAAAACCCTCACTTTTGGTGATTCTTTTCATTAGGCGCCATCCTAGTAAATGAAACGCCGGTACATTGATTTTCCTCGCTCTCTGCTTCTCTGAATAGAAACCATTAGAACTAGATGCCCGAAGGCTGTTTAACGATTGATTTGATTTGCAAAGGAAGAGGATTCAAGAGTCTGCCTGATACGAAAACGAATGCTATTCGAAGCACTGTTCTTATCATTTAATTGTGAGATAATTGAATAAGGAAAAACTTGGAGAAAAGCGAGACATTGGTATTTGTTTTCAATATTGATCTTTTAATAAGATCTAGATTGTTCATTTGCAGCAGGGATGCACACACCTCATCATATATCCATTATCCACCTAGATTGTTCAGATTTTAAAGAACAGATTAAAACAGGAAACATGATTCATCGTCAGTAAAATAAAAAAATAAACATTTTGTTAAATGTTTTCTGTTTTATTGCAGACAAAAAGATCAGATACTTTTTCAATAATATGCTACAGATAACCATATCTATGGTATGTATCGTCAAAAACAGGCATTAAACTTTAAGGTAGATTGCATTAAATAAGGTAGATAATTGTGTTGCTTGATAATATATAAAAATGCGCAAACATATTTGGATCAACATATATTTGTATAAAGAAAAAAAAAAAACATCAAGAAATGAAAAGTATTTGATTCATTACTTTTGACTTATTGATTGCAAATATCGAAACAAATATTAAAACAAATATTAATTTAATGTAATATCTCTCATCAAATTCTTTATTTACTTATTCATTATATTATATTATTTTATTTTTATCATATAGCAAGAAATAAAATATTTACATGCTAGTAATTTTTATGCGATGAAGATAAAAAGTGCAGCCTGCACTTACAGGAAACTTTATTAACATTTTGTTTTTGACTAAAAATCCTTATTTTAGCAACTTTTCAATAATTTTTGTACTAATATTTAAAAACACATTGTAAAAAAGTTTAGTAAATAATATTCACCTTTACTGTTTACTTACTGTTCTGTTTTCAATTAATTTTAGGACAAAGAAAATTTTTATACCAGCAATGAATATTTTACATAATTTTTAGGAAAATATATTTTTTTCTGCGTGAAAAATGGTTTGATGTACACATCTTCTTATATATGTACATTCTATCTATACATTACTTAAGGTTAAATACGCAATTCTCTTATTATGTATATTTTAGAAAAACATTTTTGCTCATAAACGGTTCGTACGAAATTATACAAACCGAATATCACAAATTCTTGTCAAGAATATGTATTCAAATTACTTCAGAAAAGCTGAATCTTGTTACCTTTGGATGAAAAATGTTTTGCATTTTAGTGATTTGGCGATCTCATTAAATTTGCTTTGAATTTGAAAATGTTGGCTTTCTTTCTTCCTTTAGGAATACAGAAAAGTTTACTTCAGATTTATTATTATACATTTTGCCATTCTTTATGCATTATTTTTGTTATTCTAAGTAACTTGTTTTGTTTTTCAGAGCATTAAGTATTATTTTGATATTATGTTTAACTATCTGGTGTGCATCTAGATAGAGTGTTCTGTGAAAAATATCTATTTAAATTATTGAATTTATGGAAATTAAACAGATTTTGAGGGTTTTTTTCTAAACTATATGATTCAGCTAATAAAAACAATCAAAATATACAATAACAAAAACACATATCATAATATAAAATCACATATATATATAAATCATATATCATTGCTTGTAAAAATTAAAGTCCAACAATCATACAATTTATTACAGTGGTGTTCAGATTCGTGTGGTTCAGACGCTGGTGTTAAATTTATTACACTGGTGTTCTTGTAAAATATTCAATATTTCTTTTCAATTCTATCGCGAACCATTGTTAAGATAAAAACTTGTACTATATATATACTTTATCTTCATATTATACATTATCTTATAAAATTAAATTAAATAAATGAATCACTAAATCCAAATAAAATATTTTTTTAAATGTATAGAGATAAAAAAAATGAATAAAAATTATGTATCCTGAATTATGTATCCTATAACGTCATTTTACATTCATAATTACGAAGTAAGCTTTACTTGGAACTAAATAGTTCAAAAAAAATTTTTACTATAAAAAAATTACAATTTTTATTTAATTAAATTATACTTAATAACTTTTTTCGTCTGTAATTTTTGACTACAAATCAGATGTAACAAAATTGAACTTTTAAGCGTTATAATTTTAAAGTTATGAGAAATATAAACACACACAATTACCTTAACTTATACATGCATAGTAATATTAAAAATCTCTAAAATATCTGTTAATAAGCCGTTTTTAGAAATTTCAAATTAAAGCTAGAAGTTACGTTATTGGATTTTTTGTCAAAATAATAATTTAGCATTCTAACAGTAAATCTAATTTTTAACCCCGCAAAGATAAACTTTTCAATTATAGTTTTGTTTCACAACATTTTTTACTAAAAACGAAAATATGCACTGCTAGATTTTTGTCAAACAAGTATTTATTCGTGCTTTATTTATTTTTGACTATACATAATTCGCATTGAAATGGGATAAAAATGAGATTTATATTCCTCCAATTAACCTCCAGAGCTTCCGAGATCCCACTATGATACGTCACTACTATTATCGTTAAAAATGTCTCTATTTTTAACCATTTAAATGCAAGTGTTCTTTAGCAATAAGTAATACACATTCCCCGTTTCTTAGAAATAAGTAACCTTCTTGAGTCTCAGAAGATTGCAAATTACTATTAAGTTACTATCGCCCAGGTTGGATTGTTGCTGTCTGTTGCCAGGTCATTTGTGTATTAAAGAAGTAGAATAATATGAAATCATGATAGAATCAGCTGCCAGACTTACAATATGAGAATTGCCTTAGAATAATGCAAGGTATACTAAATCACTTTGTTTTACTGTAGAATTAAAAATTAATTTTATTCGGGATGTTTGAAAAAGATACAATTATAAAATTCGAGTATACTTAAAGTAATCCACTAAAAGTTAGTTTGTGTATTTCTGAGAAGTCTTCACCGGCAACTCGACCATTTGAATAACAATGAATGGCCCTAAATCGTAGTTTAAATTTTGATTCTAGTAAAGACCTCCTCTCGACTTACGGGATATGTCTTATGGATGATCGTGAAAGTAATTGATATTATACCAACGAATACCAATTTGGGCAACAGACGTAATCTGAAACTCAAGAAGGTTACTTATTTCTAAGAAACAAGCGTTCTAACAATTTAAATAACAAATGACATTAAAATTATATATTTTCATGAGTGTAGCAATATTAATGATTTCCTTCTGTTTCCAGGCTCCTGAAAGAGATCTCGTGGTCCCTGTACCTGCTGTGCACTGGCGTGGGCATCCTGCTGCTGTGCGTCATCCTGTCCCTGAAGGCGTCCCACGTGAAGCCTCACTCGTTCCGCATTTGACACCACCACCACGCGTCCACCTCGTTCGGCTACTCCAGGTTCCCCGTCCTCCGTCGCCAGCAACGTCCTCGCCAGCTGAGCTTCGAGATGCAGATCCAGCACCTGGATGAGGAAGACATCGCCACCATCACGCGCAGCTGACAGAGAATCCCCTGCCGACGATGCCGCCAAAAAGCACGGCAAGCACGCCAAGAATAAGAACGTTCCAGCAGAGGACGAACTGTGGACTGCATCCTTATGATGGATGTTTCTCCTTATTCTGCTGTCCGGCACATAATTGGGTGGTATAATTACCAGCAGAGATACACCATGCAAAATCCAGCACTTTGGTGACGAAGACATTGCACAAGAAGAAATATTGGCCCATGAACGAACTGTAGATTGCATCTTCGAGTCTGTTTGGTTTTGTTCTGATGGTGATCCTGACCAACAGAGCTTCACGATGAAAATTCAGTATGAAGACTACATCCCCAAGCTGTCTGCCATAACAGCGGTACAAGCACAACTAATAATGAAACATTGAGGAAAATTTGTGAATTAATTTTTGCAAGATAGCTATTCGCGATGTTCTGCTGGCCGACGATTTAATAAGGTGGACGTGGAATTTTTTTATTTCATTTATAATATACCAAAAAATATAAAATGTTTTTAAAAAAGACTTGGAATTTGTATTGCATAAGGGGTTGGGTTGAAAACCTTAAAGGGGTGCAGTTGGAAATGCTCAAAATATATTTCACAGTAAAATATTTTATGCTCTTAAACTTGCATCTTATGTTAGGATTTTATGAGAAATAAAGTTTGTCATTTTTCAATTATATTCAAAACAATTTCTAAACAATTGAGAGTTAAGTAATCTAAATTCAATTTATTTTAGTGTTTAGCTCTAAAACGGTCTAGTTCCCTAATGACAGGTAAAGTACTAATATTTTGATTTTAATTGTTAAATTAAATCTGTATAATTCTTTAAGCTTCATTTTTTAACTTCTATAAATATTTAAAATTTTCAAAAAAAGTATTGGACAAATTGGATTTTAACATACTAATTATTGAGTTTGGGTTTTAATGAAATTAAACAAAATTTTTATAAATTGTTTATTTTAATAGTAGGTTTTTACATGAACTGAGAAATTGAATATCAAATAATTTTAAAATGACATTTTCGAATGGAAAGGTTGATTGTATACGAATGTTCTTTCAGTTTTTTCACTATACATATCATAATAAATGGAAATTTTTTTTATAATATTAGCTTGACCATGTTCCCATTGCACCTCTTTTAACTCGACTTAGTCTCAAAAAAAATTACAGCTTGGCTATTTTTTATAAACCTTCTCTACGTGTACGTCATTAGGAACATATATTGGCGTAAATTGAAAATTGCATTTGTATGTTTCTGCTGTTATGCTACTGCAGGAATATTAAATATTTAGATATCATCTTCTATCATCGTTATCTTACGAACCGAAGAGAAAAGAAACTTAAGATTAAATGATGTTAATTTAACATCAAAACGATGCATAGCATTTCTTTAACATGATTTTATACAGGCCCTTTCAGGGCCTTGCTTTGCATGTCCTTTTTAATACGTAGTAGGAAGACAAACTGCACAGCCAATTGCTTCTTGTTTGATATATCTACTTACTTGTTACAGTTGGAAAAGTGTTTCCCATTTGTCAACATTTAATTCCATCTTTATATTGATTGGAAAACTGAACAAAATAAATTTTTTGTGATAAAAAAAAATTAAAAAGTTAAATGTTTAAAGTTTTTGAATGCTTTTAATTCTAGATTAGAAATAAAAAAAAAAGATTATCTTTGTTGTTGGGACAGAAAGTGATTGCGAAAGATTTTTGTGGTGCTGTTTTTCAATGAAACGATAAATTCTGATGAAATTACAATGCTGTATTGTTCCTTATCTTAGATGTGTGACTGACTAATTAGTTTCACGTTTCAATTTTAGTCATTTTCGTTTTTTTATGTAATTGTTTGTTACATTTAAGAATGTGTTTATGTGAACTATAATCAATGAAAATTTTATTTCTAAACATTTTATATATATATTTTACACTTTTTTAATTTTAATGCTACCAATAATGAATGAATTTGTCAGGAAATAAGCGTATAATTATTTTAAATGTTTGCTTTAGTTTTACATTCATAAAAAATTAGTGGCTTTATCATGTATTCTTAATGCCCATAAAAGTGTTTCCTTCAAACATACAAAAATGCTGGTTATAAATTCAAATATGTTACTCTTTTAAAAAAATGTATTTTGGAAATGCAGTTGACTTGTTACATAGCACCTTAATCAGATGGCAAAATGTGGTTCCCATGTCAAATATGGCATAGAGTAAAAAAAAAAAAAATTATTTGTTAAAAATTTCGATGGAGAGTTGATGTTCTTAAGTAAGTCTACTTTGTATTTGAATTTTGGTAAAAATCTTGTAGATATTGTTCTGATTTCTTAACAAATGATTAAAACCTTAAATATAGATGGAAAATTTGATTTTAAACAAAAAAATCGAAAATTTAAAAAAATTTATCAATGAAAACAATTGGAAAAATATTAGATGAAATGGACTATAATATTTGGGCAATTCATTCCATTTTCAGAACGAATAGCATTTCTTAGTTTCTTACAGCACGTATAAAGAAAATATTGTTATGCATATAAGCAGTCATTGCTACCTTGTTTGTAAAAAAAAAAAAACTACTCGCTCATATAATGAAGAATATTATTATAATATGAGAGGCTGTTAGTTATCTCCTTTGTAAAACGATAATGAGTATTAATAAGAAGAACAAAAAAGTAGTTTATTGCTTGTCCATTTCAGAAAAAAAAAAAAAACAGTTAAAAAAGAACAAATTCTTCATTAATGATAAAGGGAGTTGTTTTGTCCACCTGCCACTATTTCTCGATATGGACGAATCAAACATTGAAGCAAGATTGACAAAACTATAAAATCAACTAGATTTTTACCAAATATTCTGTATTTTTCATTGATTTTGCACCAAATTCTTTGTTATTTTGCATGACTTCTATTATATTATTTATTTTTACTTTCTATGTAAAATGAACCATTATTGTTAAGCGCATACATTTTTTTACTTTGCATTGTTATGACTTTAATTAATTATTTTGATTCTTTTGTATCATAAAATATTTTTCATGGTATAGTAAACAATTTTTAAATAAAAGTAACCGATTTCAAGCATTTCGTTATCGTCTTATTTTGATTCCATGTTGTTTTTGTCTTGTCATTGTTTAGAATTTTACTGTTATAAGCAAATATTAGTAACTATAGATAAAACATAATTATGTTAAAAACCATCTTTCATATCTGCTTTAAATAAAAAATGTTTCAAGTTAAAATATATAAATCCATGCTATTATAAACTAAGCAATTTTTTTTTTTTTTTTTTTTGCTTAAAAAGGCAACAAAGTAAATATATGTTTTACTTTTTTAAAAGTCTAGATTTATGGTACCAAGTTAAGTTCCAAAAAATCGGAATAATTTTTGTTTTATTTTGTAAAAAGTAAAGGCTTGTTGAAACTCCATGTAGCCAAATCCTTACGTGAAGAAATGTTTGTGAAGAGCAAATCTTCCAACAGTTTGCATTAGCCCAAGAAAAGCTTGGATTAGAACATTTTAAAGTTTTATTCTTGCCCAACGCTTACAGGGGTACTTAAAAGCTGCTGTTCTACTACATGGTACTTCACAAGATGGCTCTGTTGACTTTCCTTTCCAAACTCATTAACTAAAAGGCTTTTTATCCTTGAATTTTACACGAGTATTTGCAATGAATTGTTAAGGACAGGCTTTATTTATGACGTCTAGTGCAGTCATTGAAGGAGGCAGTCAAATTTTCTTGGAAACTCTGCTTAGTTGGAGGTTACACTGAATATGCTAACAAAAGTTGAATATTGTATACACTTTTAATATTTATGACTCTTGTAATTTAACTGTGAATAATTCTTATCTTAACTATACCTGGGTTCTTAAAATCTGGGACAAAAATAAACAATTTAATACATTTCATGATATTTGTATACAAATAATTATGTTCAAAGTATTTTTTTTAAATAATTGATAGGATAAGTTCTAGAAATGATGCATAAATAATAAGTTAATTATAACGATTAAACATTGCTAAAATTATTGTAATTTTATAAAGGCTTGCTGTATTTGTTAATGTAAATATGTAAAAAGATTTTTAATTATTAATTCTATAAATTATATTATCTACATTAATTGAAATTAACTCATTAATTCTTTGATTCGTTATAAAAAGAATTTAATTAGTATTTGTTTTGACATATTTAGTGAAAGTTTGTAAATTATTCATCGACAGAACATTCTAAGATAAATCTTTAGCCAGCTGAATATTTCAAAATTCTGCTATATTCCTATTTATTATTCTTTTATTTCTGAGAATAATTCATGAGGACATTTTAATATGAATCTTTTCCAGCTGTGAATAATAAATTATGATACATTTCGAGAAATATACTTGTTATTAAAAGAACTCTATTCAAATACAACGTCTTTGCATAGATTACACATTGAATTTTGGATGTAGTTGACTATCAAATTTTCCATTTAAGAAATAAAAGACACAATGCTATTCGATTTGATTTACAGCTTAATGATAATATAATATGTTGTTAGTATAATGAAAAAGTTTCAAGATTTATTCAAATAGAAAATTTTTGTAATTAAAGTCCAACTGGCAAAACTAAATACAATACAGTCTAGAAAATAAAATTGGGGGGTTTTTATTAATATTATTTATTTATTTTTATACTGGACTTTTTTTAAATACTTTCTATCAGCTGTGCAGGTATTTTCTTTAGACTTTTTTCTAAAACTATGTATTGTTGGGGAACATCTAATGATCTCATGTTCACTTTTGTAAGCCCAGACAGGATGTTGAAGGAAGGACGTTGCCTTTCAGAACAATTTTAGAAATAATTCCGTCACATTTACATGCCTTATGACAGAAAACTTCCACCGGGTAACTTGACTATCGATGCGGGAAGATTTACATACATTCTTACCATCGCCATCTGTAAGTAGACTGACTGTAACAACCATTGGGATAGCATATTTGAAAATTCGTAGTTTTGGGAGATTGTACATTTATGAGCAAATAAATGAAGTTGAAGATTCAAACAGGGAATAGGGAAAATAATTTTTTTTCAAGCAGAAGACACGGTATCATTAAAAATTACCTTCTCAGCAAGTGGTAGTAATGAAATACTTTTTAAAAAAATCTTGCGGAACAACTTAGCAAGAAGGAGAGTTCTTACGCCAAACCAAAGATCAACATAATTTTTTTCATTTTTAAATTTTGAAAATGCCATGTTTTTCGAAATAAATTTCCATTACACGATTACGTATGAGATGGATTTATTTATTATTATAATATCATATTTTAAATATCTGTGGGGCTTCTGTTACATTTACATTTACCACAAACATCCCATCAACAAGAAGTGAGTGAAGGACATTGCCTTCTGGGATAACTTTCAGATGTAAAGAAGTAAATGCATCCAATTTAAATGTCGCATGAGAAAGAAGACTGTATATGCAGTCAAGACTGTCCTGACTGTCCACGTAGAATAATAAACACCACATTTTTGGGAACAGCAACTGCAATCGACAGCTCCAGCGTCGATTACAATTGACTTCCCTACATACCAGCTATGCACTTTACCACTCATTGGAAAACTTTTGGATGTAATCATTTTGTGATGGGATAGTTCCGCTTAGTCCAATTTCTTATTAATAAAAAGTAAACGAATAGAAGACGATTACGATTAATGCGAATTATTTTGACTCGATCATAAAATCATTGTATGAAAAAGAGGTACTTTTTTTCAGAAACCAATAGTTTTTAATTAAAAGATTTAAAATCTAAGTTAGGAGTTATGATTTTCGAAACATATCGGATGTTTATGATGCAAATTTAGTTTTTAAAGTTGACGTTACACAACAGGTCACCAAATTAGTTTCGGTATTACATCAACAAGAAGGAAAAAGATGAGTAATCTATTGTATTAAGAATAGCTCGAATAATAGCAATCAGACAATAAACGCTAAGTACAGTTATCGCTAAGTAAGGAATGCACTGACAGATGGCCTCTGGCACTATGTTATTCATTATAACTTGACCACGAGCCACACAGAAAAAAACCCTTATAATATTTACATATATTACATTTCTCTCATATAATAAATATTTTGTAATATAACAGCAAATAAAAAATTGAATGCGGAATTTTGACATTAACTAAATAAAAGTTTTAATATTTGATTCGATTTTTATTATAACCAATAGCAAAAATGCTGAGTCAAATGGTTTTTACTGATCGATTTTATTAATATACATGCCTAAAAATGTTTGTTCAGAAATATGTGTTGAACCATGGTGCATTTTAAAGTATTATTTAAGAACAATCTTTAAGTAACTTGAATGGTGCTTAAAATTATTAATTTGTTTAGCGCCATTATCAATAAAATCAATAAATAACAATATCTTAGGTTAAATATCGGGTAAAAGTAATTACAATAAGCATAGGAAAAGGATGCGTTGTTGAGGATTTGGTCAAATAAAATAGACAACATCGATTAAAATATTTTTCTAATACTCATTAAATATTATTTATTTACATAAAGATGGATAATTTTTCTTCTCGCAAAGCTCTTTAAAAAAATTATCAGTTATAATGTTTAAGGGACATGAACATATGAGAGACATATCACATTAAAGTACACTGGCTGATCACATTAAAGCACTCTGATTTGTACATCCCCAAACTAAATCTATAAGGTTTTTCTAACGAAGAATATGTATCGAACTTCACCAGCAAGAATCGAACTATTTCATCTTTTTTAAATATTTTTAACTCCTTTGCGCAAGTTGTTTTGTGTATACTACTTCCTTTTATCAGTATTCCTTGTTCTGTTTGTTTTGTGTACACTACTTTGCTACACAAATGGAACAACTATGGCAAAACTAATATTTTTTTAAACATCTGCATCTTTGTATGAGATAATCTTAAATATGCAAAATGCTTATAATATATAATCATGGATTTCAGCAGTCTATGTGCTTAATTTTATTTTAATTAATATAGGCAATTGGTTCCGCCGTTGAGACTATACTAGATAAACCTACGATTGAATATTTCAAAACTACATTTAAGGATATGTTTGTACTCATTTATATTTTATAATGATAAACTAGTTCGTTTAGAACTGCAATGGAAAAAAAAAAGGTTTATTTATTTATTCTCAACATATAAAAAAGAAAATCAATTGTACTGCATGTTTGAATTTGACATTTTTGAAATATCTGAAGGATTATATGATCTTTGGATTATATGAAGTACTGGTTTATTTATACATATAAATAATGCATTTAGATCATATATGGTTACTTTAAGGAACAAAATTTTAAATCATAAGAATATAATAAACTGAAAGTTCATAAAAAAAGTCATAAAACTGAAAAGAAATAGGATGGATAGTATATGAAATGCCAACGTATTGCATCTTACTCACTTTAATTTAAATATAACTAGAATCTAAAAATTGAATTTATTTGTTTCATTTTATTTTAGTTAATAGTGTCAATTGTACTCGCTAATGAAACTATACTAGAAAAACTTAACGATTAAATATTTCAGAACTATATTTAAGGATATGTTTGTATTCATTTATGTTTTCTAATGTTAAACAAAAAGCAAGATACCGTTGTTTTAGAATTGCAATAGAAAAAGGTTTTATTTTTGCTCAGCATATAAAAAAGAAAATCAATTGAGCTGCATGTTTGAATTTACATTTTAGAATATCTGAAGGATTATAAGATCTTTGGAATATCTTGGATTATTTTAGATTATATGAAGTACTGTTTATTTATACTTATAAATAATGCATTTGGTTCATATATGGGTACTTTAAGAAGCAAAATTTTAATCATAAGAATGTAATAAAATGAAAGTTCAAAAATCAAAAAATGAAAAGATATAGGATGGATAGTATATGGCATGCCAATGTATTGTAACATACTCACTTTATTTTAAATATAACTAGAATCTAAAAACTGAATTTATTTGCGTTTCCCTCCATGCGAATGTAAAACAATGAATACTCATTCCTTGATAACAGATGACGGTGGCAGAAACCTGGCATGCCATTTCCAAAAAACGAATTTTCTTTGGAGTCTTTTAACAAAAAGGAATGATGTATTTTATGTAAAAAAAATGCTCCTTTCTGTTTGGTTTTGATAAGTAGCGAGGTAAACATTTACTTTTTCTTTTTTTATTATTTTGAAAATTGTTTTTTTTGCTAGGTCACGCAAAACATACGTATGAAACGTTGAATTTGAAACTGGACTTGAAATAAAATAAGTACTGAGATATAAAACACGGAAGAAAACATACTTTGCAGTAAGAAAATTTTTGAAAATAATGGAATCTGTTTTATTGGAAAGGATGATAAATTATGTCGGATAGTTGGAAGTAGAAATGCGGTTTTACCATTATTTTTATTATAGAGTTTTATTTGAATTTACATGAATTGTTATGAAGATAGATATTAGAATAAATGTTTAACAGTTATTGGGGCATCAAAACTTTTTGTTTAAGAAAATATTAAAAGCATCATTGATTTTGCCAAATAGGAGAAACTTTATAGGATATTTATATTATTTGATGCTATATCATTGGAGTTATTACAATTTCAAAAACATAATATTTAAGTACTATTTGTCGCAAAGCGTGAACCAATGAAAGAAAATTGTTTTTTCTTGTCGATTATGAAGGCAATTCTTGATGGCATAATTCGCTTTTCAATGTATCGATATTAATAGTTTACTATTATGTGTGAACATGATATTGTCCTTGTTAAAGGTCCATTCCATCTCTAAAAAAAAAAAGATATAAAATATAAAAAATATGTAAAAATATAAATTATAATTTAAAACAGACCCATCTCCTCACACAAAACGGGAAACATTTATTTAAAATAAATACTGATTTTAACCACGTGTATTTTGAAACGTGGTTAAAATCAAAAACGAAACGTATAACGGTTATATTGGCATGAAATATAACGTTGATCCATGTCAAGTCACGTGCTTTTTAATTTGTCTGGATTTCAAAATATAAACTAATTGTTTTAATATCCTCAAAATAACTAATAAACTAATATCTCAATAAGGATTAGTTTATGTTTAAGGAAGCTATTTAACCATCACTTAATATATTTTTTCGTCAAAATTTGGTAATGCTTCTCGTAGCATTTGAACAATTGTTTCTTCATGAAGTTCTAGAGTTATATTCCTGTCGCTATTGAATTTGATAGTTCTTGTGTGAATTCTGCACTTTAGGGTTCCGATTTTGCCAAATTCGCTTACATGCCAAATGGAATACCAAAAACCGCACTATTTTGTAATCACAGCGGCCATTTTGTTTGTTTAGGAGATGGAATGGCGAAAACCGCAAGGGAAAAACTCCAAATAAGCAAACGCAACATAAAGTGTAAGAACTCCCGTTCTTGTAGTATTCTGACAAATTGCTTCACAAATTTCTTGGATTATTGAACATTGGTATACTCCCATGTGTATTCGTTCAGCAAAGTATGTTCTCTGATATATTGATCGTACACTAACACTCTGTTGTTATATGAAATAGTTCTGCCAAATTAAATACACATAGTAGCACATATTATTTATTAAATGTACATACAAGATGTTTCTGAATTTGAGTAAAATATAAGTGCAAAACATTTTAGTGTCAAAAATGGACCACATATTTAATTGCATAATTTTAACTAAGCACGACTTGAATTTAATCTAATCGTCGTAGTTTAAAATGAGGGTCCTTTGAACTAAATTTCTAAGTAGATGTCATATTCATTTTAAGCTAAAGTGACTAAGCTGCACAAATAATCTCTTACTGACCATTATTTATTTAATCCGACAACTTAAGCTGGTTGTCTAATAGCAACTGAACATATCTTTAATGCCAAAAATATTCTGTTATTTAAATGATAGTGAAAAGTTTTGGAATTTATAATGCAAAATATTGACCTGAATCCTAAATATTTTATTAAACTGGGACGGAATTAAAAAAAAATTAATTATGTTGGCATATTTCAGAACGAAATTTGATAAAATATATTTGTGTACCACAAATGCCTATGTGAATGCTCATTTATATATAATTCATATATTTGAACAAATAATTTTAATCTACTTATTAAAATCTTAATAAAAATAATATTCTTCAGTTTAACATAGCAGATTTTTTGTATAAAAATTTAAAAAAAATAATTATAACAATTGTCGTTTTTCGGAAAAATATGTATTTATATTTAAAAATAATATTATTTTAATTAAAGTAATTACGAAAACAATATTTCGGTATCGTGCAAAATGTCAAAAAATAAAGGGAAATTAATGATAATTAGATTTGATTAAAATATACAATTTCATTCAATTATTCTATTATTTATAAATGCTCTTAACTTTAATGCCATATTTACCTTTAAACTCTGTTTATATGCAATTTAATTTAATTAATTCAAAATTTTATCTGTCACCATTGTATACACCTTTTTTTTTTTAAATATATTATTTGCTTTTGAGGAAGTACTTTTTACTTTTGAGGAGGAGGACTTTTGAGTTTTACAAATAATAACTTTTATTTGTTTATTTAATTAAAATTAAAATTTAATTTTTTTTTAAAAATAAAATAAAGATTCTGTAATTATTTTCTTTTCTATCCAAACTCTTAAAAGGGCTAAATTAAGAAAAAAAGAAAGGAAAAGAAAATTTAGGAAAAAATGGCTGTCCTAAAAATAATATTTTGGTGTAACTAAAATTTTAAAAAAAAAAAAGCTTAACTAATTTATAATTAGTGATAATAATTTTTTATATTATTCTATAAATCGTGCTAATATTATTACTCCGTCATTCTATGTTTTTAACTTCATTTTAATTATTATATCATTAATAACTTTTTGCAATCTTATAATTTTTTATTGTTTTAGTTTCAAAAACAAGATAAAAGCAATTAAAAATTTTTCAAAATGAATACGTATTTATTTATGAAACAAATTTATATGTATATAAATATTGGGGCAAAAATTATTGATGCAGACATTATTGTTTATAGAATATTACCACAGAAAATTTATCTTTAATCTGACACACAAACTATTGTTTTTAATTAAATGTTTTTAATGCTTGCTATTAAACAAGTTGTATTGAATTGAGGGTATCTTTTTGATTCTGAAACATTCACGGAATCAAGTTTGTTATTTAAATCATAATCAAAATGTGACTTACTAGAATCAAAAAGAAACGATTGGAAAAATATTCGACCTTATTTAAAAAGTAATAATAAAATTCGCTAGATATCATGAAAATGCATGGATTTCTGTGTTTTTACATATGTGTGCTATAAAAGTAAAGTAGTTATTGTAACCATGTGTCTCGAAATTATGTTGTTTCGTTGTGAGTGTAGACATAGCTTTTGTGAAATTTGTGCTTAAAATGTTATGATTCAATAACAAAATGTGTTCTGTCTATTCACTATTGCTTGGTTTGGTTTATTTCAGAATTTCACACATTATGCCAATGTGCAACATCTGCTCTCCTGTCTTGGTTGCTAGTTTGCACCGTCATCGTCATAACGAAAAATACTGCCTTTTATTAGAGAGTTTTTGCATACCGTACGTTAGTTACCGTAGGACGTCCGTTAGCTTTTTCTAGCGCGCATGCTCATAGGAAATTATGTTTCCTATGAGCATGCGCGCTAGGGAGAAAAACCTAACTGTCTGAAGGGCGAATTGAACTCCACGTTTTCGACAGAGGGTCTGTAACCGGGGATCGCTATTGTGAGGAGGTACTTCTTCCCCATGTGCGTCTGTTCCGAGGTGCCATTGGCCCAGACTTCATTTTTATGGATGACAATGCACGGCCACATCGGAATCTTGCTGTTGAGGAGCTACTGGAAAGTGAAGATATCACTCGAATGGATTGGCCAGCGTACTCACCAGATTTAAACCCCATTGAACATGTGTGGGGATGATTTGGGAAAAAGCAATGCAGCACGCTTACATCCACCGGAGAACATCCAACCACTCAAACAGATGCTGATTGGGGAATGGCCACTCCTACCGCAAGAAATGTTGCATTAGTTGGTTCTGAGTATGCGGAGGCGGTGAGAAGCAACCATTGCGATGAGGGGGAGGGCATATCCCATATTAAGGAACATCTGCTTGTTGTTCTTCCTCTTGGATAGTCAATCATATATCACGATACTATGCTTTCAATAAAGCTTGTTTTTGTTTGATTCCATACCGTATGCATTGTATTCCTTTTTTCAGCGCCGATGCTTTCGGCATCCTTTACGCACATAATACTCTCCCTCATTTCTGAATGTCATGTCTCTGAGATAAATTATAGTGGAGTTATGGCAAAAACCCACCTGCTGCTGAAGTTTTGCACACCAGTGTATAAAAGTTGTATCCTACAACATATCACATATGATGTGTTTAACATATCACGATATGTTAAATGGTGCACCTTGATATGCCATTTAAAACTATATTTCTAGATAATACGTACAATAATAAAAATAAGTACTATATATGAATTCTTTTGTATGCTCACAGAAATAAAGATCTTTGAATAGTCACCTTCTTTGAACAGCTACATAATAAGAATCGATTATTCCAAAATTCTTCAGGCACTTCTCATTCGTCGAAAAGCACTAAACACACCAAACCAACTGCAAAAGGGTGGGGGACGATAGCGGAGGGGGAAAGAGCGAAAAGAAGTGAAGCGAAAGAGTGTCTCTGCGTGGGAAATCAAATCCAGAGCAAGAGGACACATAATGAAACGAAAATCTCCCCAAGTCTTTACACCTCATTTACTGGAGGGTTTGGTTTTGATTTGAAGCAAAGCAGAGCGACGCTTCCATTCTTATGAATCTTCTCAGTTAAATAAACACGTTATGGAACCTCGTCTCTCTATAAGATGAATGGGAGATGCGAATGGAAGAATGTGTTTTCTACAATGATAAATGAGATTCACGAGTAATTTTTCCTCTTTTTTGTTTGTGATAGGAGATGAGAATAGGATACTTTAGTTTGTGATGGAAATTTTCCCAAAAAAAAAATTTGCAATCTGTTTATTTCAGAAAATACACTCTATTGACTTTTTTTCTCTCATGAAATTTAGATTTCAGCCAATGATTTTGTTATTTGTGCTCCTGGAACAAGGTAGACGAACCCATTAGATTGTTGATATCTTTTTTTCTGCTGTAGACACTACTTTGGTTTGGCAAAGAAGGAAAGTATTGTTTTCTAGAAGAATAACCAGGACAATTATTAAAAAAAAGCAATAAGAGGCCCCCAAAAGTATGAATGCGTAATTCGGAAATTTCTTCAATTTTTCTCTACCGATTAACCTTCAATTTAAAAAAAATAAAATATTAATTCAAATTCTTTTAGCTATCACTTTTCATGCATGAGTCTGGAAATACAATTATCTACATATGAAGTCTATAAAGATTCTATATTCTTAAATACAGAGATCTTTAAATCGACACTATTTCCTTGATAAAATTCACTATTACACATTCTTGATAGGACGCATCCTTTTCACCATTGGATATACCATTTTTAAATAAGAGGCGCCATTTTCACACTTTACAGGATCTACCATTATATAAATGGTGCATATTATCAAGGTATTCTCTATGGTATTTTATATGGTACACCTTGATATGCCATTTTTATTTCTATATAATACGTATATACTGCAAAATGATTCTCTTGTAAGGACACAGAAATAAAGTCCTTCGAATAGTTCCAAAACAACCACCTAATAAGAATCGATTATTCCAAAATTCTCTCATAATTGGATGCACCATTTTTAAAAAAGAGGCGCTATTTTCACACTTTTACAGGATCTACCACTTTATAAATGGTGCATCCTATCGAGATATCCTCTATGGTATGTTAAGTGGTAGACCTTGATATGTCATTTAAAACTATATTTCTATATAATGCGTATGTACTACAAAATCAATCTTTTGTATGTAACAGAAATAAAGATCCTTGAATAGTTCCAAAACAACTACCTAATAAGAATCGATTATTCCAAAATTCTTCAGGCACTTCTCATTCACCGGAGAGCACTAAACACACCAAACCAACTGCAAAAGGGAGAGTGTTGAAGATTGGGGAGTGGTGGAAGGGCGAAAAGAAGTGAAGCGAAAGAGTGTCACTGCGTGAGTAATCAAATTCAGAGCTCAGAGGGCACATAATGAAACGAAAATCCTCACAAAAACCTCATTTCCTTTAGGGGGTTTGGTTTTGCTTTTGAAGCAAAGCATTGCGAGACGATACCATTCTTATGAATTTTTCTCAGTTAAATAAACACGTTATGGAACCTCGTCTCTCTATAAGATAAATGGGAGAAACGAATGGAAGAATGTGCTTTCTACAATGATAAATGAGATTCCCGAGTAATTTCCCCCTTTTTTTTTTTTTTGTGATTGGAGATGAGAGTAGGATACTTTAGTTTGTGATTGAGATTTTCCCAAAGAAAAACTAATTTCAAACTGTTTATTTCAGAAAATACTACAGCCTATTGATTTTTTTTTTCACCATGAAATTTAGATTTCAGCCAATGATTTTGTTATTTGTGCTCCTGGAACAAGGTAGACGAACCAATTAGATTATTGATATCTTTTTCTGGTGTAGGCACTACTTTGGTTTGGCAAAGAAGGAAAGTACTGTTTTCCAGAGGAATTACCAGGATAATTATTAAAAAAAAAAAAGCAATAAGATGCCACCAAAAGTATGAATGCGTAATTCGGAAATTTTTTCAATTTTTCTCTGCGGATAAGCCTTAAATTTAAGAAATAATATATTAATTCAAATTCTTTTAGCTTTCACTTTTCATGCATGAGTCTGGAAATATAATTCTCTATGTATGAAGTCTATAAAGATTCTATGTTCTTAAATATAGAGATCTTTAAATCGACACCATTTCCTTGGTAGAATACACCATTTTTATTTCATTCCGTCTCAGGACACATCATTTCCTTGATAAAATTCACTATTATACATTCTTGATAGGACGCATCCTTTTCACTCTTGATTGAATTTCCATTTTTAAATAAGAGGCGCAATTTTCACACTTTACAGGATCTACCATTATATAAATGGTGCATATTATCAAGGTATTCTCTATGGTATTTTATATGGTACACCTTGATATGCCATTTTTATTTCTATATAATACGTATATACTGCAAAATGATTCTCTTGTAAGGACGCAGAAATAAAGTCCTTCGAATAGTTCCAAAACAACCATCTAATAAGAATCGATTATTCCAAAATTCTTTACAGGATGCATCGTTTTCACTCATAATTGGATGCACCATTTTTAAATAAGAGGCGCCATTTTCACACTTTACAGGATCTACCACTTTATAAATGGTGCATCCTATCGAGGTATCCTCTATGGTATGTTAAATGGTAGACCTTGATATGTC
The DNA here is from genome assembly GCA_021605095.1 of Caerostris extrusa. Classification (NCBI taxonomy): domain Eukaryota; kingdom Metazoa; phylum Arthropoda; class Arachnida; order Araneae; family Araneidae; genus Caerostris; species Caerostris extrusa. The sequence continues at coordinate 65,343 of BPLR01012865.1, read as the reverse complement.
ATTTAAAAACTATATTTCTATATAATGCGTATGTACTACAAAATCAATCTATTGTATGTAACAGAAATAAAGATCCTTGAATAGTTCCAAAACAACTACCTAATAAGAATCGATTATTCCAAAATTCTTCCAGTTCTCATTCACCGGAAAGCACTAAACACACCAAACCAACTGCAAACCAACTGCGTGAGAAATCAAATCCAAGAGCAAGAGGACACATAATGAAACGAAAATCTCCCCGAGTCTTTACACCTCATTTCCTGGAGGGTTTGGTTTTGCCTTTGAAGCAAAGCAGAGCGACGCTTCCATTCTTATGAATCTTCTCAGTTAAATAAACACATTATGGAACCTCGTCTCTCTATTAGATGAATGGGAGATGTGAATGGAAGAATGTGTTTTCTACAATGATAAATGAGATTCCCGAGTAATTTTCCTCTTTGTTGTTTGTGATAGGAGATGAGAATGGGATACTTTAGTTTGTGATGGAAATTTTCCCAAGAAAAAAAAATTTGCAATTTGTTTAATTCACTACAGCCTATTGACTTTTTTTCTCATGAAATTTAGATTTCAGCCAATGATTTTGTTATTTGTGCTCCTGGAACAAGGTAGACGCACCAATTAGATTATTGATATCTTTTCTGGTATAGGCACTACTTTGGTTTGGCAAAGAAGGAAAGTATTGTTTTCTAGAGGAATTATTAGGCTAATTATTTATTGCTAAACATTTATATGTTTTATTGAAGAAAGTCAAAAATTTTGTTTGTGCTTATTAATTGTATTTCATATTTTACTATTTCTATCATTAGCAATTTTTGGTTTTTGCAATTTGAACCTGTAATATTGTTTTTTCAATAAATCCCACACTAACACCTGTATAAACTTGAAAAGAGACATGAGGCTTAAAAATGAAGATATAGCGTTATATTGAAGGCAATTCGGCTATCAATGTGTCGACACTATTTTAGTGTGACGGTCTCATAGAAACATAAAAAGGAAAAACAATGCCTTCGATCAGTGTTGCTCACCAAACATTTATGTGTTTTATTGGAGAAAACCAGAAATTAATAATTATTATTACTTATTGTTTTTGTAATTTGAATTTGTGATGCTTTTGAGCTTTGGGGAACCTCGTATTCAAATCATGTTGTTGTTTCTTATCGTACTTAATCGACAAAAACATCTAGACCAAGATAAAGGGTAAAAAATGCAGCATCTTTTTGTCCTTTACCTTGCGGCACAAAGAAATGGGGAATCCATAGATAGAAATCTGATTTTACCCCACCCGGTTATACCACCGGGCACTGGGTACCCATTTTAGTCGCCATTTATGACATGCATGAGCTACAGTAGGGCTATTCTAACCCAGAATACGAGATCAACTCATGCTTATCGCGGATAGCCCACCACGGCTGATGAGGGGACGATATTTCCTTTCTGGAGGTTTCATAAAAGTAATTGCATTTGTGTGTCGCGTAGAACAAAACCGGTAAATTCAACTTATCAACCTGACTATAATGCGAGATAGTTTTTTACATACAATTCCACATCGCCATAAATTCTTCTAGTTTCTCAAAGCAATGTCTACAACGGATGTCTTCACCAGACTCGAAATTTAGCCTTTTTTTCACGTTAACTGCTCATGTTACCACTAGACCCTTGGCTTCAAAGTGGAGTACACAAAGTGATACTTAGGGGTATGCCAAAGACTTATCACAATTGGTAATCTCTTCATAATGGACGGATGGATTGAAAATCGAATATCCCGATTAAACCCGACACAGCGACAAATGCAGTTTTACCATTTGGTTCTTTCATTATCTTTTTCATTCTTACCATACCTGTGTGAAGTAATGTTTTCTGCACTGACAACAATTAAAACCGAGTACAGAAATAAATTAGAAGTATTTTCAAATTATATTAACAGAAGACATTCATCCAGATTTTTCAGTTAATTTAAATCAAATGCAATCGCACGGCTGTTATTAAATTCTAATTAAAAATGCAAATTTGCAATTTAATTTAATGCAAATATATTGTTTAAATGGTTACAACTTTTAATTTCCATTTTGGGGGTACACGATCAAAAGTATGGAGGGAGTCGCACTAGACCACGAGTCAAGAAATTTGTAAAATTGTATGCTTAATAAAACTATCACTTATTAAACCTAAAATCAGCTATTGGTCTCTAGGAGTGAAGGTGCAGCGATTTATTGAAGGCATCCGATTATCGAATGCTATTTTATGGAGAATTTTAGTCGCATCTACTTGTTTTTAAAAAATAATAAGTGTAGCAAACACCACAAGTAGAATTGATGCATGCTAATGCCAATTACTTCTGATCTCTTGTGAAAAATGTGAAACGTTTTTTTTATGATTTTGTTTTATTGATAAAAAGTTTTCATGTTTAAAAAAAAATGTAGTGGGATATTGTCATTTAATGCGTTTATCGTCTTTAATTCATATTAATAGTCTTATAAATAATAATATTTATTATTTTTAAGTATTCATAAATTACTTTACGCTTAAAACCTAAAAACGTACATTGTAAATTATTTTCTGTACCCATTATTGGCATCAAGATAATCAGGAGTAATAATAATTTCAGGGTTTTTTTTTTTACTAGATTATAAATTGTCTAATCAGATGTCCTCAAGGTAAGAAGAATTCAATATAACAAGATACCACTGTAACAAGAATTTTAAGGGCATTTATTGCAGACTGCTGTTAAATAACGATATTAACAGCGAAAAGTTTTATTTAAAATCAAATCTGAATTACAAAGAAAGATCTTATTATTACTGAAATATAAAGACAACAATGCTATATAAAGACAACAAAAGAATTATGAATTATGCGCTTTTATCTCCGAAGTTAAACAAATTTTATATTCTTTGGGAATTGAACTAATTTCAGTAACTAATATTTGCATCATCAATACACAATAAACAGGTGCAATATTATGATAATAAAATGCATTGTATCCTTTTTATTTATTGAAATCTAGGCTGTTTACCACCTATTTATCTAAAAACGTACCCTTTGAAAGATAATCTTAATAAACGCTAAGCCTTTTTTTCTTGCAATTATTTGGATAACATGATACAATATTCTTGTTCGTTTTATATTATTCATTTTTGTGCATAATAAAAAAATCGTTGTAAATTCATTGTCGCAGCAACGTTGGAATAAATAATTAATGAAACCTTTATTAAAGAATTCATTATTATTCATCATAAGTTTTTATAATGATTAAGTACAATTTCTAAAGTGTTAGCAAGTAAAGTTTATTATGACAAACGAAACACAAGTGCTTTCATTAAAAATCTTTTTTATGCTTTTAGAAAGGATTTATTTGTTCCATTATCTTCTCTTAAATTCTTTGTCTCTTTAAGTGAAATGTAGACTTACCTAATAAAATCTACACTTTGTTTCTGTGATTTATAACTCATTAAATGAAAACAATAAATATCATGGAACAAAAGTATTTTTTTTTTATTTCCAACGGCAGGCTACAAAAAGTAATAAAATAAAAAAAAAACAGAGCACAAAGAACATGAAAACAACAGCGAGAAACGAAAGAAATCACATAGTGACATGTTTAGCCCATAAGAGCCCTAGCCTCCCAGTAACGACCATACACAGTAGAGGAAGCAAGTGCAGGGCAGACAGGAAGATAAGATGAATCCATGTCCTCTCCAAGACTGCATAGCATGCATTTTGGGCTTGCAAATATTTTCATACGAAAAGATGATTGGCCATACAATCATGGCCCGACAGGAGTCTGAAAAGGGAATCAGCTTTAAACCTGGGCTGATCAGGGATGTTTAAAATAAAAGTTAAACCAGGTTTTAGATGAGTTGCCTTCAAGTAGATTATCAGATAGAGTGTTCCGAAAAAGTCTCGGATCATCAGTTTCATCGAGTGAAAAGAGATGTCTTTGCAAAAGGTTTGGGTGATGGTTGTTCCTTTTTGGCAAGAGAATCCGCTTTCTCATTACCCAAAAATCCCACAATGGCATGGGATCCACTGCAAAACGATATTCTTGCCCTTTGAGTCAAGATCTTCAAGACAAGAGATGCACTTTTCGATGGAAGTAGACTGAGGTGTTAGGGGCGGAGTATGGAACAAAGTGTATATGATATCAAAATTTCTTCTTCCTTTTCTTGAAAAGGTACTTTATGAAACTATAGATAGGTGGATTAAGAGGATTTTAAAAATATCGTAAAGGAAGGACATTTTTTTGTTGATATATAAATATTTATTCCTTTACCTATACATAAATATATCCGTTTAAAAATTCAGTTTATCTTTCTTTTTTGTCCATGTAAGGAATAAATATTTCCTTTCTTCACGTTTAAGAGTAAAAACATTTTCCATTTTGAAAGAAATTTCTCATTTCTTGAAAATAATGTCTTACATAAAATAATGTCTCATAAATTATTTATCATTGCATAAATAATTCAATAAAAATTAAAAAGAAGAACAGTCAAAATAAATAAAACTGAATCTTCAATGCTAAGCATTTATTATTCATTAATGCAAATATAAACCAAAAATATTATATTTATTATTAAAAATATTAATTTTAACGAAGATATTGTCATTATTGTATTATATATCTAATTACAATTACAAAAAATATACAATATTACAATATTACAATTTGTCTACTACTGTCTGAAAATATTCAATTACTTCCAACGATTCTATTGAAAATTGAATATATTTTAATCATTCATATCACGTATTTTGGGAAGTATCGAAGTATCACGTATTTTTTTGTATCATTTATCTTAATTATCATTTTATAAGTCGTGTTGTTCTTTGCATTTCAACAATTTTTCACCACTTTTTTTCAACAAAAAATTTAAAAAAAAAAATTCTGATCATCATGATCATTTTTAATATTCCATAACTGTTTAAAAATAAAGTTCAGAAAAAGATTTCTTTTCATTTTTGAGTGTAAAATTTTTATTAAATATGTATATACCAGTAAAAAGTTTTTAATTTTATTAAATTTTATATTGTATATTTGGTACTTTTAATTTAGGATGTCCCCACTTAGAGCCAAGTGTAAAAAATAAGTGTAAGCCAAGTGTTGAGCCGCTTAGAGCCCTAATGTAATACACTCCAAGAGCCAAAACATTATGATCACCCTGACATTTTGCAATGAACTCGCCTGGATGACGTGGAAAGCACGTGATCAGGTGGAAATGGTATTTAACTGCTGCTGGAGAATCTGAAGAATCATTCTGTCACTTACTTCTGTGTGTGATGGGAAAGGCTGCTGATCTAAGCGACTTTGATATAGGGCAGATTGTAATGGCTCGAAGGCTCGGAACAAGTATTTCCGAAACTGCACGACTCGTGGGTTGTTCGCGATCTATAGTTGTTAGTACTAATGCAAAGTGGATGAATGACGGTGAAACCAGCAGTAGACGACATGGTGTTCGACGTCCACACGCTATCAAAGAAAAGGTCGTCGGAGACTGTCTCGCATGGTGAGGCAAAACCGGAGCCAGACAGTGGCTCAGCTAACAGCCCAATACAATGCAGGGCCAAGTAGAATAGTATCGGAGCACACTGTTCAGCGGACACTGTTGGATATGGGGCTACGCAGCAAACGTCCCTTTGCTGACCAAGCGTCATCGCCAACTGCGCCTGCGCTGGGCCCGGGAACATCGTGACTGGTCCATGGATCAGTGGGAGAGAGTTGCCTGGTCAGATGAATCACGGTTTGTCATTCATCCCGCCGATTGCCGTGTCAGGATACGCCGTCTTCCAGGGGAACAGTTGCTCCCTCAATGTACAGTAGGTCATACACAGGCCGGTGGTGGCGGTATTATGCTTTGGAGGACGTTGTCTTGGTCGTCTCTAGGACTCGTGGTTGTGGTAGAGCAGACCATGAATGCTACAGCCCCTTGTGCCCTTGTGCCCCTTGTCACAAGAATAAAATTGTGTTGGAGTGGTTCCAGGATCATGATTTTGAATTCCAGTTAATGTCCTGGCCGCCTAACTCACCGGATCTCAATCCGATAGAACACATTTGGGAGGTCCTGGGACGGCAGCTCAGAGTTCAAAGACCACCAATTCGCAATATCTCGGATTTGCGTGACCGTTGCTTACACATCTGGTACAATCTGTCTCCGGCCATCTACCAAGGACTTGTGGCATACATGCCAAGGCGGGTTGAAGCTGTGTTGCGCGCCAAAGGTGGGCCAACTCGTTATGGTTATAATGTTTTGGCTTTGAGTGTAAGTCTACATATGATGTAGACTTATTATTCGATGTTTCGTGTGTTTCAAGATAAATCTTTGTCATTATTGCTAACAATTTGCCTCGGACGCCGTTACTATATTATTCTACTACTGATGTATTATTAATAATTGAATGCTTTGAAATGTACAGGAACCTCTGACAGAATCACCACTCGTTTTTAAATCCTGTTGAAATGTTTTCCAGAAATGGATATCATGATTGTATTTTAATTACCGAATTATTCTATCTATATAATTATATATATATTATGAGGTATAATCTATCGATTGTACCTCATTGAAATATGAACTTATTTGAAGGTATCGGAAATGTCTTCAACTTTTTTTCTGTTTTAATAAGGCTCTTGTTGGAAAATGTGCTTTGATTTATTTTAATCTATTTGTCTTTTCTTACCCATGAATCATTTTTTTCTTCCGCTGCAATAAAGAACTATACATTTTTTACAAAAAAAAAAAAAAAAAAAAAAAAAAAGATTTTAAAGCAAATATCGCGACATCGATACTATGATGGAATAAAATGAAAATTTCAATAACTAGTGGCAAAACAAATATTTACAACTATTGACTTTTAAAAATTATTGAAAAATTGCTAAAATAATAGTTTTTAGTCAGGAAAGCCCACTATTAAAGAAATTTCCTGTAAGTCAGGGATGCATTCAGTAAGTGGAAGGCTTAGGTCGCATGCACTTTTAATTGGACCACGGGTCGCATAAAAACATCTAGCAAGTAAATATTTTTATTTCTTCCTATATGATAATAAATAAATAATATAATGTAATGAAAAAGCAAATAAAGAGTTTGATGAGCATTACATTAATTTAATACGTTTTTTAATATTTGATTCGATTTTTGCAATCACCAAGCCAAAAGTAATTAGTCAAATAGTTTTTAGTTCTTGTAGTTTTTTTTTTTTTCTTCATATTCACGCCTAAAATTGTCCACAAATATATGTTGATCCAAATAGGTTTATGCAGGTTTATATATTATCTAGCGATAAGCACAATCATCTAATTTATTTAATTCATTTTTAAAGTAAACCCTAATTTTAATAATAAATATCATAGTTGTGGTTGCTGTATCCAGCCTAACATATTATTGAAAAAGGATCTGATCTCCTTGTTTGCAATAAAATAGAAAACATTGTGCAAAATGTATCATGTTTGATTTTTATTTTACTGCGATGAATCCTGCTCCCAGTTTTAGTCTACTATTAAATATCTGAACATCTTTTAATTAAATTATCAGTTATATTTTTAGGTGGATAATGGACATATGATGAGGTGTGTGCATCCCTGCTGCAAATGAACAATCTAGATCTTATTAAAAGATCAATATTGAAAACAAATATCAATGTCTCGCTTTTCTAGTTCTTCCTTATTCAATTATTTTCCAATTAAATGATAAAATAAGAGTGCTTGCGAATAGCATTTCCTAATGCATTCGTTTTCGTATCCAGGCAGACTCTTGAATCCTCTTCCTTTGCAAATCAAATCAATCGTTAAACAGCCTTCAGGGCATCTGGATTCTAATGGTCCCATTCAGAGAAGCAGAAAGCGAGGAAAATCAATGTACCGGCGTTTCATTTACTGGGATAGGGCCTAATGAAAAAGAATCACCAAAAGTGTGGATTTTCTTGTTCTGTACAGCAAGGGATTGTCCTTTATAGGAGAGTAAGAGTGCTTCACATGCATAAATCGTACAACTTAGTGGAATACCTTGAGGTTTGTTCACTTATACTAAGTATTCAAGTACCGTAGCATTTTATCATTAAATAATCTTCAAGAAAAAAAATAATAAAGCTCGTAATATCCAGAGTTTCTCATAAGTGGAGGGAGATAGGCACCCACTCTTTAACTTAATACCAATTCAAGTTTCATTTTTATACACGTGGCATAAGACTATTAAAATGTTTTTTTCAGTTTCAAAGAGTTTTTTAATGCCAGAATTATATTACAAAATGACCATGAATTTAAGATGGTGGTAAATGGGAAGAAGATTATTCATTTAAGAACTACGGTGAAAACAAAAGAAACGACATTTTTACAGCCATCCAATCTTCATATTTGCTAAATGAATGAAATTCTGGATCAGAATCATGGTTGATTATTAATTTGGCTTATTAAAAAGCATTTTTAATTTTAGACGCACGATTTGCGTGACATTTTGTAAAAGCTTTGGTTTCCTTCCACTGTCCAGTGTTACGATTCTTTCTTTACATTTAGATTATTTATTTTTCTTTGGCGCAAAATTTCTTTTGTACTTTATTTTGGTCAGTCTTTATGTGATGTTTTTGTAAAGTAGTACTTAGCAAAAAAATATTTACATTTTATAAAGAATAGTCCATAATCCATATCTTGAATTTTTAAGGGTTTTTTAAGCAGATAATTATGGTATTTGGGGCCTGATGGCCGAGTGACTTGCGCTCTGGCGCTCGGTACCACAGTTCTCGGGTTCGAAACCCGGCGGTGCCATGGATGTTTGTAATGGTTCGAATCCACTTTAAGCCGTAGGTCCCGGTCTAATATGATTGTACAGAATTGAGTGTAGTTCTGACATCCTTTCCCGGTGACGAAAAACATTTCCTGTCTCGAAATCTGCCAGCAGGCAGACGGCCTTGGCTCACTATGGAGCTGTTGCGCCAGCGAAGAAAAATTATAGTATTAGAAATTAGTATAGTTCTTCCCTAATGTTTAAAAATTAAAGCAATAGCATATAAAAACTAAATGAATTTTTTTTAAATATTATTATAAATTAAAGAAGATGTTTTTGCGTGCAGATAACAGTACATCTTGGATACCACATTTTATGAGATGGAAAACCTGGAACTATTGTAAATAACTTATAGAAAACTTTTAGGTTACGTTAATAAAACCAAACATTTACTCTTAGCTGCATAACATTCTAATTATAAACGATAATAAAGTTTCATAAATACCAATACATCTAAAAAGATATTTCAAATTGTTAAATTAACAATTATTATTATTATTATTATTATAGCATCAAATCCTAAAATGAAAAAAAAAGCAATAAACTACTTCATATTCACGAAGAAATAAAAAATACTTTTCGTATACGGTAAATCTAAATAATAAAAATTAAAAATGTAATAAATAGAATAATAAAACAAATACTAGGTTTTTTTTTTTATATTTTATCTGAATATATTTGAGCAAACTGGAAAATTATAATCAGAAATATATTACTACTTTAATTTAAAAGTAAATTTCTTTGATGACTGAATATATTTTTTTCATTATTTAATGGAATTTTTAATGCCATAATTTGTTATTCAAATTATGCCTCTCTCCAAAAAATATATAAATTTATTCAAGCAAATATATATATGAAAATTATGCTGTTTCACCTTAAATATTTATAATAAATAACTGGATTTTATGAAATACAGATAGAATAATTATTTACAAAATTAATCATTAATACAAATGATAAGTCAACGGCCATACCATGCTGAATATATCGGTTCTCGGTAGATCACCGAAGTCAAGCATCATTGGGAGCGGTCAGTGCTTGGGTGGGTGACCACCTGGAAACACGACGTACCGTTGGCATTCACAAATTTGGGACCTGAATGGCCGAGTGTCTAGCGCTCTGGCGCTCGGTGCCACAGATTTCAGGTTCGAATTCCGGCGGTATCATGGATGTTTGTAGTGGTTCGGAATCCACTTTTGCCGTAGGTCCCGGTCTCCTATGACTGTAAGAGCGTCACGGAGCCAAAGTCAGACTTCTATCTACGGGGTGCTCCATCACAACAGAAGCTGCTTCCTTCCCCTTCAATCATGAGTACGTATGGCTCGTGGGCTTGGCCAGCCAAGTGAGATAAGAAACAACAACACAAATGATAAACTAATTGCATAAGATTTTTTTTTTTTTTTTTTTTTCGTTTCTCTTAATCAAAAACTAAAGTAATTATGAACTTCGTTAGGAATGAAAAATATTATAACTGTGGCAACAAGCAAATTTCGAACTAAATTATCTATCTAGACATATTAATATTTGCGAAATAAGTCTCATAAAAACATGCAAATAACTAATTAAATACTAAATATGTCACAAAGAAATTAATATGATTACAAACATTAACGTCTTGCAACGAAAAAAGAGGATTAATATTTATATAAAACAAAAAATAAATTTTAAATTAAGAATTAAATAAAATAGCTTTGCATAAACTTCTAAAATGTTTCCATTTCTTAATCATTTTAAATGTCCTGAAAAAACTAAGTATGAAATCACATTACATTCACTGTACATTTCAATTTCATTTGGGGGAAAAAACGGATTTTTTTGTTTAAGCGCATTTTAGAGAAAGAGAAACAATATTTTAAACTTTCCTTTTACATAGTATATGCTTCAGTTATTTCACATGTAATTTATTAAGCGCAGTTATAGTTAAGAATTTTTACTTGAGTGAATATATTATACCGTGTATATTAATTATACTTTTTAATTAAAGGTTAGAAACTATTAAAAGTTTTTAGTCACACTTTTGTAAGAAAAGAAAACTTGTTTCGGTTTAAGTTTGGGATTCAAAAGCCTGAGGTAAGGAGCAAATTAATTAAGGGAGTTTTACTATATAAATGAAGAAAAATTCTGAAAATAAAAAACATTGAAGATTATTAAGAATCAATAAAATTGCTGCTAAAATAAATTTGGAAATAAAAATGCTTTTATAAATTACAATAAAAAATTTGTTGAAACAAATTAAACGTTTTCAAAATTCATGAAACATACATCATTCTTGTTAAAAAAAAAAAAAAAATTAGATTTTTTTTATATCATTGAAAAATCCTCGGCTTAGAAGCATAGTATGATAAATGTAAATAATATTTAATTACTACATCTGCTTCAATCAATTTTATTTTATTTTCCATTTAAAATTTTTAGATATTTTTTTATATAACCAGAAAATCAAATCTGTTATTAATTTCTGTAAGTAAACTTTCATTGAAAATCGAACATGTTTCTTGAAATAAAAGTAATTAATTTACTGCATGTGTTAAAAAAGTAGAATTTAATTTTCACGTATAAATTATTTGCATTTTTCTGACATTCTCCCAAAAATTCATTTTCTTTTGCAGGTAAATGATTAATAAACAGTATTTTAATTTAATATAAATGTAAGAACATTTTTTTTTAATATTGAATATTTTTCATAAATATGTTTTTTTTTATATATATAATTGGAACCTCGCATTTAAGGACCATCTACTGATGAATTATGGATATTGCATTCCGAAAGGACTTTTTATGAATAACTGGTTCGATTTTGCGAGTCGAATGAAAGAAAACAATGAAATATTCCACCAAAAATTTCTTCAAAGCGATGCTGTCATAAACACCATCGAATCGCCTTTTTTCAGAAATAAATCACTGTCTTGAATGCGACCCAACGAAATCTCGATCTTTGGCATGCCTTTTTGTATGATAACTGTATTTAAGAATAGTGTAACCGCTCTTCCTTCTAAACACCAGCAATAGCGCCTCACCCCCCCCACACACTTTCTTGGCGTTTAGGAGAAACAGTCAGTAGGCCTCGGTACCCTGCGCGTATCCGAGTATCGGGTTTTCGGTTAGAAGTGGAGCACTTCCACGAATCTATAATTATCCTTATTTAAATGTCTTAATTTTGTATGTCTGTAATTGTATGTGTGTGGTGTTCCCACGGAGTTACAATCTGATTGCTGAACCTGCACACTACAACATAAAGATATACATAGTATTAAGTAACTATGCAATGCATGTTGCAATGTGGCGTCCGAACTGGGACCTGCCATTACAAATAGTACAACATATTACACGTCGGAAATTTTTACAACGTCAGCTAAGCAAATAAATTCATTAGTTTTAAATTGCAGAAACATTTTCTCCAGAAAGTTCAGGTTCTATTCTAACGCCAGAGCTCTTAATGAGTTCGAAATAAATCTGATACTGTTGTAATACTGGTAGAAGAATGACATTCCCTTCCTCCCAGAAGAAAGAAGAACTGCTGTCAGATATTGAAAAATCTATTTTAGTAGACGTACATAAAATGCATGTTAATTACATTCTTAACAATAAACTTAACTTTCTACTTTTCAAGTAATTGTTTTAAATGTGTTTAAGTTTTATGTACATTCAAATGCCTTGTATTGTGCAGTTGCTTGACCTAAATTAGTAATGCATACTACTTTACGCTATTTTTGAATTTAAATCAGTTACTATAGTTACTAGTTCATGAGGGAAAGTGTTTAAGACTTATTTACAAGATCGGGGCTTACTGTTCCGAAAGAACAATAGAAAATAAAATATAACAACAAATGTGTAAGTACAGGATATAGTTACTTATTACTATCTTTTTTCTTTTATCTTTTAATTTCTTATTTTAAACAAAAACGTTCAGTGATATTTTAGCTTTGTTATAATATTAACTTAAAATACACTTTTTTTGGTTATTACTTTACCTTCCAAATAACGGTATTATCCTGTAACGAGGTTATAACACTTAATGGACGCGGGTATAATAGTAAACAAGGTTATAACAGCTAATGGATGACCATCTCATTGCGTGGTTGTACTGCATCTACTTAGCTATTTACAAGGCTGTCTGATAAATTTGTAACCTGAAACGAGGTATTAACCATTACCACCAAAAAAATTCTTTTGTTGTTTCGTAATTGATAATTAATATATTCTTCTTCTATTTTTAATCAAAAAATATTTAACAGCAGAATTGAAATTGCATAGAAAAATCATTTAAATCATTTTAATTTGCGATTCTGATGAACAGATAGTCAAATATTTATGTGAAAAAATTCGCTTTAATATTACTTAGTTGATTTAAAAATATTCTTATTACTTCTATTTTTGATATTTTTATTTTTTATTGTTATTATTTCATCATCATTAATTTAAATGTTTATTCAATTTCAAAAAAAAAGAATCAAAATGTGTTTTACATTAAATTATTATTTCTTAATTGTATTTGAATATTTTTTTGAAAATTTTATGTTGCATAATTATTTTGCAAATTCATTATGTTACGTACTTTTATTATACGACATTTGAATTTCATAATTTATGAACAGTAATTCAATTAACATTTACTCAATTTAAAATTTCAAAACATAAATTTGTTCAACGTTATATTGACATTTAAAATAGATTTTCTACGAAAAAGGAAAACAAATTGTGATCTTATCTTAGAGCAAGAAATTGGCATTGGCACACCAGATGACTCACGAATCATCGATGTAAGAAAATTCATTATGAAAGCTGAGAAGTTTGAAGTTTTTTTCCGAAATTACTTTAAAACCATAATTGACTCGAGATTATGCAAAGAACAGGAACAACAAAATAAATTCGAGCTGGAAAAGCTTCGGTTACAAGTTGAAGTTCAAAATCTTTTACAACCGACAGATAATATCTCCATTGCAAATACTAATATTAAAAAAGTTATACCAGAATTCATTGTTTTTTACTTCATTTGAAAGACAACTAACTTTTCTAAAAGTAGGAAAGGTCAACCGAATTGCATATCTTCTTGGAGCACTAGTGATACTGCACAACTCATAGCAAGAAAACCTGATGAAAAAGCTCAAGACTTCGACCATATAAAAGAAACGCTATAGAATAGGGTCCGGTTGAGTGCTGAAAAGTTTTGTCACCTTTCAGTTTTGCCACTATAGCATTTCAAAATAAACAGAAAAACATTACAATTTATAACTCTTGAAAGATTATAATTTTCAGCTCAGAAGCTACTTTGATGGCTAAATAGCGGAATTGAAAATTCAAGATTTCGATGGACTAAACAATTTGATGTTTGTCGACCAATTGAAAAAGAGGGACTCACCAAATGTGAAAGATCAATTTTTGGACGTATGGATGACTGGGTCACCCGTGAAGATTTAGTTCAGAAGCTAGACACGTATGACAAGTAGATGGCGTGAAGTTTTATCCGAAACAAAAGAAACACAGTGACCCAAATATCCAAGAAAGGAATTTTTAAAAGTGCAGACTTTCTAGGACCGTGGAGCATTAAGCGTCGTAATATCTAAATGCTTGATATGTAACTTAATGAATAAACTAGAAGCAAGTCTCAGTCTTGAACTTCTACAGTTTTTTTTTTCTCGGAAAATAACCAAACGAGCGTCATCGAAATTTCAGTTTGTAACACACAAGTAGCAGTTAGTACTTGATACTGGTGCTACATATTCGGTGGCTTTCGAAGAACTATATCATCTTCTAAAATAACATGACCTGTCTTTCTTTAAAAAAAAATCACTGACATGACACTTGCTGAAGAACTTATTCAAAGAACTAAGATACTCTTTATAGTTGTGAATATTAAAAATGACTGAATCACATGCCTGTAAACTTGGTGAAAATGAAAGCAGACACCTCTCTGCTAAACAACAACAAGAACTTAATACCCTTCTAATAAAGTAGAAAAAATGCTTTCAACCAGGGGCAGAATATCAGGGGGAACCTTCCATTGAACATAAGATTAAAACTGGTGATCATCTATCTGTAGCTGTGCCACTATACTCCTACTAAGAAAGAAGTCTGAATAAAAGGAATAAACACGCTTTTAGCAGAAAAAGTCATTGAAGAATGTGAATCATCTTATGCCTCTCCAGTGGTTTTCATACCAAAACCAAATAAACTTATTCTCTATGTATAGATTACAAAAGCTGATTGCTGTCTTTATTGCAGATTTCTACCATGACTGAATGATCTATAAATAAGGCTAAATCTCAATTTTCTTTTATGTCAACAATTTATAGAAGATTTTTAGATAGCAGAATATCACCAAGTAAGAGTTCAACCAGGTGATCAAGATAAAACAGTTTTTATATGCTTCTTTAGAACTTATAAGTTTCTGCACATGTCATTTGGTAAAAGAATAAATAAGGATAAGAAGCCGAAAGAAAAATAATGACGAGGAAAGAAAATTTCAAGAAAGGTGGAAGTTGAACTATTTTTGTGTAGAAGGGAACAATAAGTTTACGTGCTTAATTTACAAAGAAACAATTTGGTCACTAAATAATGCAAGATTATATGCAATGTATTATAGAACTATATAAGAAGGACAATTTTTGTGCTTTGAAGCAAAAATAAGAGAAGAATTCATTAAGTAACCAGCAACGAGGGCTTACAAAATTCATGAAAAGTAATGAATTAGTAACAAGAGCCAATTACGAAACCAAACTGTTTATTAACAAAAACATTCAAAATCATTCACCGATGGTTCTTTTTAGAGTATCATAAAGTTGCCGAATTCGTCTGTCCAGAAAAAGTGCAGGCTTTTCGAGACATTTTAGTATTAAAAATACAAAGGCACGTAGAATATTTGAAATGGTAGATGACATTAGTTCACCACAATTACAACAAATATCTACCAAAATCTAGTTCTTTTCAACTGCGATTGATGAAAAAATTGCAGAAGTTGCTGTTTTTTTTTGTTTTTTGTAGCGATAATAACATGAGGCAGTTACCAAAGAATTGTTGGAAATCTTCCTATTAACGGAACAATTGGTGAAGATATTTTTGATGTCATTTGAAGCATTTCAAATATAACTTTCCTTTGACAAGCTTGTTTCTGTAACAACTGATGGCGTTAAATTGATGACAGCTGAAACTAAACGATTTGTGTCAAAGCTGACAAGAAAATTATATGAGTATCCAGATAAATTGAAAATGAGGGCTTTTCATTGCCTTATTCATCAACAAATTAAGTGTTTAAAATTAGTAAAAATGGAACAAGTTACAAAGATAATCAATTTTATTTTATCAAAAGCGCTTAATCATTTCCAGTTTACTTTGTTCCTTAGAATCTGAACTCATCTTTCTTATTACATAGAAGTTTTTGTTTGTTCTAATGCAGCTGGCAAACACTTAGACACTTGTCTTTGATGCCTTAAGGCAAGTGCTGCACCGACGTTACTCACACAGCCCTACCCAGGAGGTGCGTGTAGCTTGAAGATAAGCTACGGATGCGGAGTAACAATATCTCCGCTACGCTCTTACTATCATACATATTAGATCGGGACCAGAGGTTTAAAGTACATTCTGAACCACTACAAACATCCATGGCACCGCCGGGACTCAAACCCGAAACCTATGGCACCGAGCGTCAGATACACTGTCATGCAGGCCCCTTATTACATAGAAGTTCATTGGCTTTCCTGACACAAAGTACTAAAATATGTGCTTTTGGTGGAAATAATATTATTTCTACAAATGTAAGATGAAAGCAACGAAAATATATCAGTTATAAAAGTTCAATTGTGGTATAAGACCTACTTTTTTACAGACCATCAGAATAATCTTAATATTACATTGCAAGGCAAAGATTAATTAATAACGAACATGCACAATACTATTGCAAGATTTGTAAAAGGCTTTAAATTGGTATAAAAATCATTTTCAAAAGAACGTTTTAATGCATTTTCAACATGTTTATGATTTGAAGAAGTAAGAAGAACAATTTTCTCTTTAATTGGATCTTTTCTTCTGAACTTCAAAAAAGCTCCAATTTTGATACTACTGGAATTAATCGGTTTTCAGAATGATTCAATTTAAAAAAATATCGAGAAATAGGAACTCGAAAAGAAAATTCTAATTTAGGTGAAGGTTATCTGGAAATTAAAAATATGCTGTACAAATTTTATGCCTTTTGGAATACATTCATATCTAAACAATTGTTTTCATGCATGAAATGAAATAAAGTGGCTTACAGACCAAGAGTAACTGATGAACTTTATTTGCCATAATAAAGATTGTTTGTTTTTAATCTTTGAATTTATACATTGGAAAACTAGTAAGAAGAAAGCGCTGGCAAAAACAAATTTTTAGTTTGTTAATATGTACATTATATAAAATAAATGTGTAAATAAAAACAATACCATATCAGTTGTATATTATTCAACTGAATTTACTAAACTACATGTTGTGTTTGAATTACCCTATATATATTAATGAATTTTTAATTTCAAAATAAAATTAAAAAAAAAATTGTTAGCGAGATGTGGTTCGCTTGAATCTTACGAATCACATAAACGGCCCGTCTTTTAAATGAGTTTGATACAAAACATCTAAAAGAATGAGTATACAGAAAATAAGCAAGAGTCAAGAATAGAGCAAAAAAATACAAAAAATATTGCTTTTTAATAAAAATGCTAATAACTCATGTATTTAAAAAATTTTAGTTTCAATTCAATGCATATTATCATTGAAAACATGAAAAAGTAAAATTTCAACATTATTCTAACAATTATGACTGGTACCGTTTAGATAAAAAAAAAATTATTTTCAGAAATTAAATTGAAAATTTTGAATGCAGAAATTCAATATCCTAACATCTCGTGATGAAACACAGCTGCATCTAGATTTCTGATGGCTCTAAAAACAAACTCGAGAACCTGTTTTTGTAACCTAAGGGACTGCTCTTTAAAAATAAAACAATAAATAAAAAATTTTACTTATTTTTCCTAATGAAAATCACGATTTGAATCGAATGGTCAATTACCCATCACACTCAAAATGCTAAATTATATGTGACAGTTCTTCGCATGCAGCACTTACCTAACTAAGAATGATGCGTGTTCTGTGCTGTACACAATGTTTACTAATTGACGCCTTCACCACTTTCGACAAGAAGAGAGCCCTTCGCACCCCTTGTGAAACTAATTCTCCCCAATCAAGCAAGATTAAATTACAGCAAACCAATCGAAGATGAATGAGTCGCAACAAAGCTTAATAGCCCGTCTGAAACTTCCCAACAAAGTAACGGCAGAGCAGACTGGAGCCTCCGAATCGTAATTAAGCTGTATTCTTTTCCCCCAAATAAGCAATGGGTGGGTGGAGGAAGGGGAAGATGTAAATGTTGATTAATTAGCTTCACTTAAATGACTACACGCTGTTCCATGAATCACCATCATTAGCTCATCACTCAAACTCCCAAACTAGGAAAGATTGGCCTCGTGTTTGCCTTTTCTTTTTTTTTTTAATCTCTTTCTCGTTCACTTGCAGCTCTAAAGTGGTTTCTTTGAAATGGCTCACAGCTGAGTTCTAATTCCGGCTGGAAGTTTGAATTTTTCGTTAGCCGACTTACTGAGTTTCGTTTCGTTTTTTGCAAAACGAGAGAGTAATTAACAGAGTCGTGGAGAAAAGTTGGTTACATTTTTTGGTGAGTCCGTGATTCTTAAAGTGTTTTTTTTTTAAATTTAAAACAATTAAACGACTTGGAAAAGTTTTTGAAAAAATTTTGTAAAAAAGTACTAGTTAAGTTACTACTAAACTATGTTATAATAAGAGTTTTAATCAAACTTGTAAATAAAATATATATTTATTTGAATAAGTTTGTATTGTATCCTTTTTTCATTTATAAACAAAAATGAAAAAAGGATACAATACAAACTTATTCAAATACGTATATTTTAAGAATTAAAAAAGCCTTATCAATAAAAAAATTTACTAAAACATTTTGAAGCCATCAAAAATCGAATTTATTTCTTTTTGTAATTTAAAATTTAATTTAATTTAATTTGAAAATTAAATTAAATTAATTTCTAAAATTAAATTAAATATTTAAATTCAAAATTATATTAAATTTCATTCTTTAGAAAATTTTCAATTTCAATAACTTTATAAAGCACTATTATCAATTAAGTTTAGTTGTCTCTTTTTTAGAGCTGTTTATTTAGGCTCAATGCTTATTCTTTGATGGGATTTATTAAATCCAATTTGATAGTCAGTATTTATTAATAAGGAATTTTTTCTATAATTATAAAACATTTTGTTTTCAGATAAATAGTTAAAAAAATTACTCATTTTTGGAAAATTAATAGGCATGGAATTTCATCATACAAAGAATTTACTTATTTATTTGCACACAAAGTGAGAAGTTTTCAATTACAGTTAAACCAATACTAAAAATCATACAATTTATTTTCACAAGATAAGATCTTAAAGCAGTCAAAACTTTTGCAGATAAAATAACCAAATTAAGAAATCTTTCTATTCCCAGTATAAAGAACCGTATTCCCGCTAAACTTATTTAAAATGAAACTTTATAACAAATAAGATGAATTATCTTTTTGCATTTTGATGGATGAATACCAAAACTTCTCTTTCACTATTTTAAACATTTATGTAATTAAAATCCCAACTATTCAAAAGCCATGAATAAATGATATTTTAATATCCTTAACCTCAACTTCCCAACTTCTTGAAATTGGTGACAATTACGAACAATGACGAATGTATACATCTGAAATACAATTCCCATTTTATGATATACTACAATACGAATTCATATGCATATATAGTTCCTTTTAATATTTTTTAAACCGCTTGTTATCCACACAGACAATAACTACATGGTAATGATTACAGAAACTCTTCAACCTAAATGTAACATATTCCAAAAGCTGAAGTTTTAACGCATATTACAAAAGATTGTTGTAATTTCAACAGCAATACATCTTCAGCCATAACGTTCATCAAAGCATCAAATGTATTCATTCCAAGCGTCAAACAAATTCTGTGTTTCGAAGGTTAACAAATATACCGCTCAAATTGAATAGAATGCTGAATGATTAATTGCTCGAAATACTTTTCCCAACCACTGCACAATGTCTGTTCCCTTTCTTTTTATTTTTATACCAATGATTTTCCGATTACAAATTTCCGAGTTTGAATTCAATTGAGCGAGTTAATATCTTCCAAGTCACAAAAGAGAACCAACGGAAAAGATTCCATTCAGTGATTAGTGCGAACAAAAAGTTTGTTCGACAAAAGCCAAAGGTATCGAACATTTCTTAATTTTTTTTTCTTTTTACTTTGTTAATACTTTCGTTTTGTAAGAGATATCGAACGCAAATTTTGTCTTCTTTTTTTTTTTTATTGACTATTATTATTATTCCCTTTCTATCGCGCATCGCACGGGGAATAAGAGAGAAAAATTAATTTTATAAGAAGATTAAAGACACAAAAAGAGTCATTCAGATATTCTTCGCTGGCATGCACCAAATTATTGTTAATGAAGTCGAAAGCTTTCCCCAAAAAATTGGTAAAAAGACCTTCACAGTGTTGGTGGAGAGAATTTAGGTTCGGCAAATGAAATCGGAACATCAAATCCCAGCGCGGAAGACACCAGACCATGAAATAAATGAAGTTTGTTCCGTAATTTACTATAAATTAAAAGGGTAATTAAATTTTTAGAGAAGAGATTTGGGAATTTTAAATGCTTCCTTCAAAGTAAATGGAAAATTCATTTTAACTCAAGTAGGACTTAAGAAGAAAATTGCGTAATTGTTCTTGGTTGGATTTAAGTTTGCTGGGGAATGCTCATTTGCAAAGAGAATTAAAAATATCTTGTACACCTAAGCCATCTATTAATTTCTTAACTTTTGAAATGTGTTTGCAGATATTTCTATTTTTGCATGAGTTATTTTATTTTTACTTATTTAAAATAAATATTATTAATACTTATGCTCGTATTAACAAACTATTGTGAGATTTCTTAAAACATACTACTACTCTATTTTCTGCATTTTAATGAATTTTTGTATTCAATTAATCTTTAAAGTACTAATAAATGCATTAATTGCCACTGTATTACTTCTATGGATAAGAAATTATATCGTTTGATAAATTAAATTTAGTCGTATTTAAATATTTAATGTTTAATGCAACGTTGCATTTAGATTAATTCTTTTGTTATGATAAAAATGATGAGCGGATTGTATATCTTGCAATGTAAACTAAATAAAGAATTTTTTATCATGAAAAATATGATTAGTTGATGTTTTCCTAAATAAAATACTAAATCAACAACTGATAGAAAAATTTGACTAAACATCTGCATAAATCAAAGACACTACAACTGTATAATTCAGTCATTTGTATATTGATTTTGATAGGTTGTTTTTATTTCATGGGTTTGCAAACTTGGAATGAATATATAAATATATTACTGGAAGACGTGTTTCTTTTTTCTATTCTGTACATTTTATTTTATCTGTTACTGCAGGTATTGTTATTAACCTTTTGATATCTATAAGCATAGTTAACGTTTTTTTTTTAGTTTTATGATTGCAGCGTATACATATTTTTGATCTTAAAACAATTTCATTTCGATTTTTATAAAAGTGTTTCTATGAGACAGACATTTACATTAAAAATTAAGAAGTGAAAATGTCAATTATTTAATGGAAAACGTTATTTATTTATGTATTTTTAAAATATCGTTTTAAGGATTATTTATGTTTATGAAAGTTAATATACCCAAGCGGTAACATTATATACAGAAGTTCCATTGATTATATGTTCATATATGATAAATTGAAACATGTAAATAACTTTTTTTCAAAAAAAAATTAAAATTATTAAAAAGGTAAATACATTAAAAACATTTGCATATCCAAATTAATATTTCATTAACTTTTTAAATTGAAATCAAATGTAATATATTTGATCCACAACTGCAACTATCTGAATAGCAGCTGCTTGATGGGCTTGTCCCCTGCACCTTAGTTTTGAGATCTTTGGTGAAATAGATTTGACACTATCCAATCACCTTGGTCCAGGTGGGAGTTTCACGTTGACTTTCCGGGGTTTTTAGGGGGGAAGGGGGGGGATAGATGGAAGGGATTTTTCCAATACATCGAACACCAATTACCCCTAAACGTTCTCTTGAAGGCATTCAAGACAATGTTGACACATTGAATTACAGTCCACTACATTCATGGTACGGAGAACAAAGTGGAAGAAAAAAAGGTATCAATAGAATCAGTTTAATGTATCACTTAGAATATCATTATAACAAATAATAGTTCAATATGATAATATAACTATATTTAACGGATTAAACAAAAATTTGAAAAACTAATCACACATACGTTGGGGTTTCAAAATAAAAAAAATGTATTAAACATTTATCAGTAATCCTCACTAAATAACTGAGTTTTCGAATTAATTACTTAATGGAATTTTTCTTTGACAGAAATTTACATGAAAAATTTCTTTTATCATTTCATTCTTAAGAATTTTTTCATATTTTAATTACAAATTTCCTTATTTTAATAAAATCAAAAACATCTAATTATATAAAATATTATAATAATTTATTTAATTACTTCCATGTATCTTTTATAAAGGTGTTAAAGGTTTTCACAGGATACTTAAGACTTTCGATTGACCATACTAAAATTTGAGATTTTTAGTAATCACTGGACACCCACCTAACATATAAAGATGCTTCATACTTTTCGATCAACAGATAAAATACAGTTTGTTGATCTAAAACGTGTCGGTTTTGAATAAACTGAAACTATCATATCCTCTGATATTCTTTTTTAAAATTTCATGAATATAAAGCAAATTTTGACAACGAAATTTAAAAAAAAAAAACGAATCACATTAAAAATACCTAAAGATTTCTAAGCCAAATTTTTCAATTCATAAAAATAAAAAAAAAAAAGAAGAAATCTTTAATAAAATGCAACGAATAGCCAGGATGTTACTCAGCGTGTTCTAATATATTTTTTTCCATTCTAGTCTTCTTTTCATTATTCTTTAAATAAAAGCAAAGCGCAAGGAAAACTCCAGCCATGCATCTTTAGAAGACAAGCGAGCACGCGAATCGATTGCTACGTGTGCGCTGCTTCCTTTAACAATAAGCAGAGGAAGAATATTTTTCACATTGTATGCGTGGTGGTAAAAAATATTCAAAATGAAAAAAAGAATTAAGTATAATAAATAATACATGACCGAAGTGTTGTATGACACCTATATGTCGACATGTGCTCCAAAAGTTCGCACCAAAAATATTTTTAATAAAATAAAATAATAATAGTAAAAAAATAAATAAATAAATAAATAGAGGTTGTGGATAGGGATTTATGCAGGAAGTTTGTGAAGGTGTATATGCAGAAAACTCATTCATCATTTTAACGGCACTTTTTTTCTGACAAGCGGGCAAGGGTTGGTGTGGATTCTCTATAGGGGAAGGAAAAATAAATGGAGGTTAAAAGAAGGCACCATCAATTACAATCGTTCATAAATGAAAAAGAAAATTCCATCATTCTAACAAACTTTTTAAAAAGTAAATTTTTTTTTTTTTTTTGAAAAATAAAAAATATATTTATAATTTTTTGAATTGAGGAATCCACTGGAGAAGAACGATTTCTTCGTGAACTAGATTGAATAGATTGCAACTTATTTAAATCATACATATTACTGCCATTTCAAATTGCGAACGAGAACCTTTTTCAGCAATGGGATAACATTTTAGAAAAATCATGCAAGAATTTAAGTTTATTATGTTAATATGCTTAGAAGATTTGTAATAAAATTTTTCAAATTTTATATTTTAATATTATAATGAATAATTTTTAAACGGCCAACGGCCATACCATGCTGATTATACCGGTTCTCGTTAGACCACCGAAGTCAAGCATCATTAAGCGCGGTCAGTACTTGGGTGGGTGACCATCTGGGAATACCGCGTGACGTTGGCATTCACATTGGGACCTGAATGGCCGAGTATCTAACGTTAGGGCGCTCGGTGCCACAGGTTTCGGGTTCGAATCACGGCGTGCCATGGATGTTTGTAGTGGTTCGAATCCACTTTTAAGCCGTAGGTCCCGGTCTCCTATGACTGTAAGAGCGTCACGGAGCCAAAGTCAGACTTCTACCTACGGGTGCTCCATCACAACAGAAGCTGCTTCCTTCCCCTTCAATCATGAGTACTTATGGGCTCGTGGGCTTGGGCAGCCAAGTGGGATAAGAAACAACAAAAACAATAATTTTAACAATATTGCACAAATGTAGCCTCAAATACAGTTCAAGTCATAAATTTTTTGTGAACTATATTTGTATGCAGATATTTTCTTTTTAGGGATACTTGCGCATTTTAGCACATGAACCATCTAATTTCGACGTCTTTATAATACTAGTTTGATATGTTAAAAATCATCCTTTAAATTAATGTATTTGGAAAATCAATGCATTTCTTGATGATTTTAAGGGATAACTTAATTTGCATGCTATATTGTAACTTTTATGTTACACTGACGATGCAAAACGTTTACTGAAACTATTTGTTTTCAATAAGAGAGGGAAATTTTAAGATACTGTTTAAAAGACAAAGAAAACTTCTAAACAAAGTAGTGCTAAACAGAGCTTGTCACAAATGAAATTGAACCCACATAGTTTGCACGCTAGTTGCAGCGCATTAAGATTGAGGCTGAAGTGGGATTATTTCCTTCAAATGATTTTTCAATTCCTTCTATTAGCTCACACTCTCCCTAAATATATCTTGTTCAAATTTTCAATCGTTCATAAAATACTTTTTATTCATCCACTCAAGTTCAAATACATTTTTTTTAACTTGTAGTTGATGACACGGATGTTAATACAGTTTTTTCAAATATTAATTCATTCATTAAATTTAATTCATTAATTTTAGTTTTTTTTTTTTTTAGATTTAAGTTGCATATATCTACCAATAGATGGCGCCAAATAAACTTAAAAAAATGAATGAAAATTATTTTTAAAGGACTTTCTGCAATATAGAGAAAAAAAGTAGGAATTGACTTAAAATTAACAAGTAGTATAAAAATTAATTAAATTAAATAAAAATAAAATAAAATAATTTAATTTAACAAGTAATGTAAAAAAAAAAATTTTTAAGTCAATTCTTTAAAGTTGCTTGGTTACCATTACTGATGCATTTTGTACACATTAATTCTCAAGAAATCTTTACATTATATAGAAAAAGTGTTTTTTTGCTCTCTTAATTTTAATTAAAAGAAAAAAATCAAATGTATGACTGTAAGATCCATAGAATAAGTTCAGTTTTTGCACCTAAGTTGAGTTTAGGTTTTAATTTTATATTCATCGTATAGCATTAGAAATTACTATAAGAAATGATAAAATAAATCAGATATTATATATAATTTTATTTTATAAAAAAAAGTCTTTCTTTGCAAAAATATGTTTATTTTTTAAATGTTATTTGTATGTTATTATTATTATTTTTCTAGGCTACATTCATTATTCAAAAATTCAATTTCAAGAGTATTTTTTTTACCTTTTAAAATATTCTATTAGCATTAACACTTTAAAAAAGTATTGAAAATTCAATTTTTTAAGATGAAAGCAAGTTGCTTCTCGATTAAGATATATTACTGTGGAAAATTTGTAAAACAAAACTCATGTTCATTTTTTGCATAACATTTTCTACACGGTATTCCATTTTTTAAAAAAATACTTCCCCTTCACTTCACTTCATTTGCACATATATATTTGTCATGCGACATTTCTTAAGTTCTTTTTTAAACATTTTTTTCTCAAAAAAAAACTAGATCTCATTTTTCATTTTTGTGATTTTCTGTTTTTTCAGTAAAAACACGGAGAAAAAAAAAAAAAGTCTTGAGTCTTTACTTTTTTTGTGCTTCTCATAGTTGTTTATCTTTCTTCAATGTTATTTTACCTAAACGAAATCATTTTTTTTCTCACGTGGCTTATTTTTCTGAAAGCATTGATTGCATCTCGTCTTTAAAATAAATAACCTGGCTTTTACCTATGGGAAGATTTTTAAGAAAGATAATTTTTTTTCCTCCTGCTGTTTTTTTTTTTTCATAAACTGTAAGGATTTATCTTCTTTTTAATTCAATTATTTTTTCGTTATTTTCTTTTTTATATGCAGAGAATCAGTGTTTTGTTTACATTTATCGAGAAATTTAATTTATTCCAGCGAAGAATCGGACATCTTAAATTGAAAAAGATTCAAATTTAAACAAATTTTTTTTTTTACCTTCTGTCGTAATAGAGAAGAAGGAAGAACTGTTAACTTTTATTTCATTGAAAATAAAATAAAGAATTAAAATTCCTTTTCAGTAAAAAGAACTTAATATTAATAAAGTGTTTATCTTGTTATCACGAAATTTATATAAAGGAAAACATATTCAATAGTTCCCTAAAGAATATATGTGAGAACGCAGAATCACATTTTACATAACTTAATTTTCATTTTAAAGTTTGAATTCATTAATATTGTGAAAATACAAACTTTCTAAGAAATAATATTTATAAAGGTGTTTTTTTCCTAATGAATTAGATCTTTTTAAAACTTTGTTTCTCTTGTATAATTCAATTTCTTTTTATTTTCAGCTCTAAGAAAAACATTAAATCAAACCATGAGAACGAAATATAAAAGGTTCGAACAAGTACTTCAAATTAGATTTTTTGTTTTGCAAGTATGAATATATTAATTCCAGCTGTATTTTTTTTTTTATTCGATCTTCTTTTATAAATCCTTTTCTTCAGGTATTTTTTTTGAAAGTTTTCATGAAGTAGGATGTATTTTATTATGCATTCAACGTTTATAACATAAACTTGTATTTCATTATTATTGCTCAATCTATTTATAAGTACTGTCTCATACATATACCTTTAGATTTTTACGATTGCAAATATTCTAAATTAAAAAGAGTTGAAAGAACTATTTAAAACGATATCTAACAATGAAAACAAATACATATTTTATTTTACTTATGATATTTTTAAAAGAAATTTTTGAATGGGATTTTTTTTTTTTTGTGATAGTTTTTTAATGAGATTAACCATTAAGATTAAGATTTCTCATTTAAGCTAAGTAAAAACTCAACTGGCCTGATGGCCGAGTGATTAACGCTCTACGTTTCGGATTCGAGTCTCAGCGTCGCAATGGATGTTTGCCAATCCACTTAAAACCGTAGATCCGGTCTAATATGGCTGTAGAGCGTTTGGCGTAGGCTGACAACCCTACAGTGCAAAAAAACTTCACTTGTCTCAAATATTTCAGTAGGTGCAGATGACCTTGGCCCAATATGAGGCTGTTGCGCCACTGATGATGAAATAAACACAATGGTGTTAACTATCTTTTAATTTGAATACATAAAACCCTTCCCATTCTCAATATACCTATAATGCCCACCCCTCAAATAAAACACCCAACATGAGGCTGTTGCGCCACTGATGATGATGATGAATTAAACTGAACAGTGTTAAATATCTTTTAGATTTGAATATGAAAATCTTTTGACTGCATAAAATCATTCATTCTCAATATACCTTATAAAAGCCCAAAATAGACAATATATATGAGCATAATTTTGGTTGTTAAATATTTTTGTAATATTTTCTGGTTTGTTATCCTGAGTTCTATTGGTTGCTGTTTAAAAGAAACTATCATTTCATTGTATTTAAAAATTCATAAAGATTTAAAAACAATAATGCATTTCATTTATAACATTAATTGTTTTTAAAATGAAAAAGTCGAATTAACTAGATAATTAAAGCAAAAGAAATGCATCATTAATTCTGTTCAATAAAAACATAACTATTGACATTTATCACCATTTGATAACAATAATGCATGCAGCATGACATATCATATACAATCAACCCATATATAATCCAATCTTATTTATCACACCCAAACCAATCTAAACGATCTCACAGCAGATCATTAGACTATTTCACTACACGCAATAAGAAAAATCAGGCGGAAATTTCCATAATAACAGTAGGGGCGTTAAATGTTAAATGAATATCATTATCTTTTGGCAAAAGACGGAAAAGAGGGGTCGTTAAACCTCTATTAGACACTTCCTTTTTCACCTCCCCCCCCAACTAATCACCAGATCATTAGCACTAGATTTCCGTATGCTGGCAATACAAGAATTCATTAGACAGAGGGGATATTTGCCAGAATCCAAGTGATTTTTCAGGTACAACAATGAAGCAAAGACGGAAAAAGAGATGGGTAACAATACAACTAATTTTACTGATGAAAGAAGTGAAATAATAGAAAAAAAGCCCGATAATGAATCATGCTTTTGTAGTTGTTTTCGTATTCACAAAGGCTACATTTATAATGGCATTGTTCAATACATAAAGAAGCACATAACACGCTGTATATATGAATTAGTTTTCTAATTACTGTTGTGGGCTTCAATTATTGCTCGGTATAAGTGTTAATAATTAGAAACAATTGTTTATAGACATAAATAATTGTTTTTAACTATTGTAAAGTAACAATTGAAAGCGTTGAAATTGTAAGAGTTTTATACGAAGCAGACAATAATGCATTGTTGTATTATTATCATACTATTATTGTTTAATTTCGTTAGAATGTAATTACAATTACGATGCATTTTCAAAGAGTAATTTTTTTTTTAATAATAACCGTATATAATAAACTGAAATTCCATGTCTGGAGGACATTAAAAGGCATTTTTAAGCGGTTTCTCTACATAATTGCATTGTCTTTTTAATCTTTCCTAGTTGCACCTTCCCTCCCAGACGTATAATGAGCAAACTTATTTCTATAATCAGTGAATGAGAATGAGTAAGTTCAGATCAACGGGTAATGCAATATCAATATATGACCAAAATATAACTCAGAATGGATGTAACCAAGGAAAAGAGTAACATATATATTTCAGAAAACAAAGTTCCGAACTACTTTCAATGCCCACAATACTCAAAATTATTATGTATAAAAATTCAATGAATTATTGTAATTATTATTATTATTATTATTATGATCTTCGGAAGGTTCGTATTCCCAGACATCAAGATCAGGTTTCTGTTTTAAATCAAGTCCGTTAGTCAAATTCTGTCATAGTTATTGCCTTCCAGGAGAACTTTCTTTTCTTCTTTGCGAGGTAACTGCCCCGAAGGTAACGCAGATAACTGGAGGATAACGCAGAAAAATCCACCAAGTAGACTGTTTGTCGACAACGAGTCTTTTGTTTTTCAAGGTAGTTTATGCAATGCATTTGAAACTCAGCCCTCCAGCATGCTAGTCCTCGTTAACACTTGGACACAAGTCAAGCTATTTTTACAATTATTGATGGTAAAATCTCTCTTTTTGTGAGGTGATCAGTTTATTTTACAATTTTTTTGTAACGTTTTAAAATTTCTATAAAAATAACTGCAGCAGTACATTACCATAATCCAAATTTAAGAACACTATTATGCAACAATAAGACAATTATTCTTATAAATCTTCTTCTTCAATGGCGCAACAATCCCCTGGATGGGTCTACCGTTTGGCTGTTGACAGGCAGATGATTTTCGTTTTACGGGTAAGCTTTGTCAGCCCTAAGGACAACTTTCATCATATTAGACGGAACCTACTGTTTAAAGTGGATTCCGCACCACTATAAACATCTAAGACACCGAAACCTGTGACACCGACCGCCAGAACGTTAATTCTTGTAAATAGTAATTAAAAATTGAATGAATATAAATGGATAATTCAGAGTTATTAAGGCGGTGATAAAATTATCTTGTAATCGCCGTTGTAATAATAATTGTTAATAATTAATTAGTTGTAGTAATATTATCTTTTGGTTTATAAATTATAAATTCAGATATTTACCAATATCTAACATTCGCTCGAAATTTTTTTTAGATGTTTTATTAACGCACAAAAAAGTGTTTTCTCGAGCAATGAACATCATCTTTTTAATTATTATTCCAATTTTCTTTATATATTTCATTTATTTTATATATCTCTTATTTGCATTGCACAAGAATTAGAATCCACGATTTGCAGGGAAAAACGGGGCCTTATTTATTTTCAAATTAATTTTCTATTGAAAGTTTATTAGAATGCATGAATAAGATGCATATTTGAAATAAAAAAAAAAAACCGTATATGTATGAAATTGAAACTATTTAAAATTATCCGGATATGAAATTTTCAACTCTCACTTATTAAGAGAGTCATCAAATCCTGCAACTCCTACATTCACCATGCAGGGGGTTATAAGAACTAAAGCAATGTTTTTGATCTGTGATAATTATTCATTGACATGAATCTGCATAATAATCAGAAATAGCTTTCAAAATTATGCCAAATCAATCTACAGACATTTCACAACACTCTCTTAACCAATTCACACCATCAAGAATCCATCCACTTTTTCATCAGTAAATTAATAATACCATCAACCTTACTCATCAAAAGTGATTAAGAAGGCACTCATCCCAAAGCAACAATAACTAATTCATATTTGGTTTCAAAATGGAAATTAAACATCACTCTTAGGGTACTGCGTCAGAAGTTTCAATTACAACCGGTAACAGTAGTCCACACCATTTCGGACACTATATCAATGAATTGCCCATTAATGGCCTTCCCTTTTGTTCGGTCCGATTTGGTTAATGAATAGAAAGGTATTCCTTAACGAATAGCGACGACAGGTGATTATCGCTCCACTCTGAAGGATTTCGATGTATAATAGTTCTTCGAGTCGTAACAATTATTAGTCTATGCTCTTCATGTTCGTTATGAAAATAGAGTGTACATGAAAATACTTATGACATACCTTTGTGTTTTTCTAATGGGGGGGGGGAGTATGAGTGATAATCGAAGTGGAGGTAGCTACAATTAAATATTAATTTAATAGTTACATGTTAGAGTTGATTATAAAGCAAGTTCTGTGAAGAAGGATTATATAACTTGTAAATTCTATGTATTGGACTATGTACTAAAATAATAAATGCTTATGTGTTATTTTGATGTAGTTCTACGAGCCGTGATTATTATTCTATGCTCTTCGCAAAATGCATGAGTATGAACATTATGAAACTAGAGTGTACATGAAAATAGTTATGACCCCAACTTTATCTAACGGGGTGGGTTGTTCCCAAAGGGTCTGCGAAATGTGTGATAACAGAAGGAGGGAAGAAATGGCGACTATTATTAAATATTAAGGTAATGTTACATGTTAGAAATAATGAGAAAGCATGTTTTGTGAAGAAGGAATGTATATCTTGTAAATTCCATGTATTGGTCTATGTACTAAAACAGTAAATTTTTATGTGTTATTTCAACATATATACAACTGAAGCAACGGAACCAGTCTCTATATAAACTCTTTAGTAGAAATTCAAATTATTACAGATTTGTAACGTATAGTCGTTTTATTTGAAATATGTAATTAAAATATACATTACAATAATCAATTAAATAGACCACAAAAAGTCAATATTCATATGACAAAGTCAATATTCATATGATAAAATTACCATTTTAAATAGTAGCCCAAACGATTTAAATACTGTATTGAAATTTAAAATATAGAACTATCTCCACGTTATCAAAAACTCCAGGTACTATTTACTATTCAGGATGATAAGATTAAACCATATAAATTCATCTTTGCTTAAAATCTCACCTGATAAATCTTACCTGATAATAACTAGATAAAACTAGTAAAATTGAGAAATCCCTTCAAATATTGTTTATATGTTTTTCTTAATAAAATCCTATTGTTAATGAAATGTTGATCAATACTCTATGCAACAAAAATTAATACTATTACTCCATCGGATGTATAATCAATAAAACATTTTGGAATGAGTTTCTGCTCAATCAAACATTTAATAATTTGCGTGTGTTATCTTTAAAATTGAATGGTCTGGCAAATTAAACTTCCATCTCCGAATATTACTTACAATTACGACCGGTAACGCAGAGGTCCGCACCATTTCGGACAACCTTAGCAGCGAGTTGCCCTTTAATGGGTGATACCCTTTTGTTCCATCTGATTTGGTTAATGAATAGAAAGATATTCCTTAATGAATAGCGAGAACGGGTGATTACCGCTTCACCGTGGAAGGATTCTGACGTCGTGCCCAGAATCGTAGCAATTATTAGCCCATCCCCTCACTGTTACATATGAATACAAACGATATGCAAATAAAGTGTACAGGAAAGTGATAATGACCCACCCCCGTGTTCTCTCTGGGGGGAGGTGGGGTTGTTCTGCAGAGGAACTGCGACAGGTGTGCTGAGGGCGGGTGTAATGATGGCTGTTGTTAAATGTCAAGCGACACAACATGCTGTAGTTAGTTAGGAATTAAAAAAATATCTTTTGGGAAGACGGAATACATGCCTTTTCGATTCAGTACATTGGTCTGTAAAAAGCAATATTATGAAAGAATTCAATGCATATTCAAATATACATGAATAATGAATGAAGATAAAGCTGGACTATAAATCACAAGATGAGCATAGGAGCTGAAGTAAATATCAAATAGTGCAGAAATTTGTTTCAATATGGAATATTTTCTGAACGTTAACTATTCATTATTCCTAAAAAGCAAATAACATGTCCAAATTACAAGTGTACCCTATCATAGCTGGTTGATTCTGAATGTTGAAAGGAATCGAATGATAGCTGCTTTGGATAAAGAGATACCTTAAAACACAGATGGAAACTCAAGCACATTGAGTCTTGCTTTAACAGAATGGTTTTTTTTTTTTTTTTGCCTTCAAATTGGCGGAATCGATTTATTAAAACATTTTTGTTAAATATAAAAGCACAGCTATATTAAAGGCAATTTCGAAGGAAACATTTCTAAAGCGGTCAAGCTCCGATACGACGTGCAAATGTAGGACAGTTCCCTGAAATTACTCCCCACTTTCCTATACCTAAACATCCAAGGGAACGTTGTTAACACGAATGTGTTTTCCTCTGTCGACGGGTGGAAGTGTAAACGTACCTGCATTTTAATAACAAAAAATAATAAATATGAATTTTTTTTATATTTTATAATCACTAGTATATATATTACTGTATTGTACATATTATATACAATTCCTCCGGGATACGCTATTATAGAATTGCTTATATAAATTTGAGGATAATTAAACATTTGTAGATAGTATTTTTGCTTTGAATTTATTTTCTTTTTTTTTTCCTTTTCATGATCATTGAGAGCCATTTTCTTTTGTTCTCGTCTCTAATAAACCGATACTCAAAATAAACCACTCTAAAAAATATCAGCCATATATATTACCTTTTATTAAATTCTAATAATCTATTTTCCCTTATGATGAAAAACTATATGTTAATACATTTACAAGTTTATATATAAATTTTTGTTTTCCTTTTTTCCACATTAAAAACTTTTCTCTATATTTTATGATACATTTTTCAAATATCTTTTATTGGGGTCGTATAGAGGAAGCATTTCGGATTACCAGGGTAAAGTACAGTTTGTTTCCTCAGAATAAATTTTTATAAAAATTAATCGTTCTTTTACGGCAATTTTTGCAGATTTTTTCCCCTTTACTTTTGAGTTATTCTCATACATGCAGTCGGAAAATTTTATGAATCAACATTTTTATTCTACCAAACTAAAACTACGTATATAAAATGTAATGCGCCTTTACAAAATTTTATGTATCGGAAAAGTAATCGTTGTGGACTGATGTTGCGTTTTGGCAGCATTTTGGAACTCACATAAAAATATTATTTTTTTCTTTTTCACAATTTTTCCTTGACTTGAGCCTTGAAGTATAAAAAGTAATTCTTTCAAGTGGAAAATATTTGGTCTTGAATATTTTAAGAAATTTTTTCAACTATTATACTACTGTGTCCGAAAAGTAAAGCCAATTTTCAATTTAAAATTCCCGGGGCTTATGGAATTTCAATTTTATTTCTCTTTTAGGTTGCTGACACTGCCCTTGACATCAGTGTGAAATTTGACGTCACAATATTCATTAGTGTTTGAGTTACGCTTGGTTTTGTGAGACGCTAAAACTGATTCCGACGTTTTTTAAATGTCTGAATTAATTGAGCAAAAAAATTGCTTTAAATTTTGTTTGCGGAAACGTATAGAAAGTTTCAGAAGTCATTCGGTGGGCATTCCTATATGGGAAAGAAATGTTTAGAAGTTGTATACACAGTTCAAAAAGTCACAGAACGCGATGAAGACGAACAGCCCTCTGTTCGACTACCACTTCAACCGACGAAACTCACATCCAAAAAAGATGCTTGCAAACTGTCGATTTACAATTAGAGACCTTGCTGATGATGTTGGAATTTCAAAAGGATCCGTCAATTCCATTGTGGGCCTCAAACGTGTCAAATCTCGATTGGTACCGAAAACACTGAATGCGCCAGTTAACACTGTATTGATTCATTAGCATTTCGACAAAAATGAAACCTATGTCGTTCCACAACCACCGTATTCACTCCGTGAGACTTCTGTCTATTCCCTAGACTAAAAAAAAAAAAAAAGACCACTCCAGGGACATTAAAGAGATACAACGTGAATTGCTGCGCGCTTTAAAGGCCATCCTTGGTTATGACTCTTTAGCATGCATTGAGGATTGGAAAAAAGTTGGCATAAGTTGGTGTCCGGAGGGGACTACTTTGAAGGAGATGAAATAAATTTGGAAGAATAAATAAAGAGTTTTTGAAAAAAAAAAAAAAAATTGGTCATACTTTTTGGGCACAGTAGTAGATAATGAATAAAAATAGCATACGCTTTTATGAGAAAAAATTACAAAATAAATCACTAGAGGGCAGGAGTGTCGTTCTAGAATGTCGGTAGAACAAAAAATGCACTGGCATTTGTTCAAATGTCAAAACCAACTGCTCAAATGTCAGAACAATAACGTTGTCAAACAACATCCTGCTGTATTACAACATAGTTTCTACAATAACGCTCTGTGTCATTTATTCATTTAATGAATAAATTAAGGACCCAAAGAAATGTTTGGACAAGAAAGTCATCTTCCGATAGCGAAAGCATTTAATCTTTATCGAAAAAGTCTAACAGAGTACCCATTTCCGTCTCATCACAACACAACAAAATGAAAGGACAATAAAAAAAACACGCAGAGAATAAAAGACAAAAATTAGAAAGAAAGACAGAAAAACTGGATGAAAAAACACAGAGAAGTAGTAGACGGCCAGAAAGAAGACGTTAATGTCTGTTTTATCTGGAGAGAGAGACCTTCTCTCCACATACTACAATCTTCCAGTTTTTTCTACCTACCAACCATTTTATTTTTGTGTCAGAAGCTTCCTTGTTTCACTTTTCGTCAACTTTCTTTTTTTTCCCTGGAAACTATGGTGTCCAGAAGTGAATTCTGGAGGAAAAAATAAAGAACAAAATAAGAGACTGGGAGGGTGATAAAAGCAAAACGGGAGATTTAAATTTTTCCCTTTTCGGATTTCCCATGAGAGTAAGATCCAGATAAGGAGCGTAATAGAAGTTGCTAAGGGGCAGTTTTTCTCTCTTTGTTCAAATTTACTCTTTTTTTTTTTTTTTTTTTTGAATGGACTTTGGATATTAAAAAAACAGAAACAACAGACGTCTTAACAAAAGAGAAGTATTGTTTTTTTTTTTTAAACTGTCTGGTAAGTGCAATTTCTTAATAATAATGAAAAATTTATGATTTCAACATGTTTCCACAAAAGTGTTTAAATCTTAAAATAAGTCCTGTATAACATTATGACCACCCCTACATTTTGCAATGAACTCGTCTGGATGATTTGGAAGGCACGTGATTAGGTGGAAGTGGTATTTAACTGCTGCTGGAGAGTCTGAAGAATCATTTTTCACTTACTTCTGTGTGTGATGGAAAGGCTGTGGATATAAGCGACTTCGATACAGGGAAGATTGTAATGGCTCGAAATCTCGGAACAAGTATTTCCGAAACTGCACGACTCGTGGGTTGTTCGCGATCTACCGTTGTTAATACTAATGCAAAGTGGATGAATGACGGTTTAACCAGCAGTAGACGACATGGTGTTGGACGTCCACACGCTATCAAAGAAAAAGGTCGTCGGAGACTGTCTCGCATGGTGAGGCAAAACCGGAGCCAGACAGTGGCTCAGCTGACAGCCCAATACAATGCAGGGCCAAGTAGAATTGTATTGGAGCACACTGTTCAGCGGACACTGTTGGATATGGGACTACGCAGCAAACGTCCCACTCGTGTGCCTTTGCTGACCAAGCGTCATCGCCAACTGCGCCTGCGCTGGGATCATCGTGACTGGTCCATGGATCAGTGGGAGAGAGTTGCCGTATCAGATGAATCACGGTTTGTTATTCATCACGCCGATGTCCGTGTCAGGATACGCCGTCTTCCAAGCGAACAGTTGCTCCCTCAATGTACAGTAGTTCATACACAGGCTGGTGGTGGCGGTATTATGCTTTGAGGGACGTTCTCTTGGGCGTCTCTGGGACCCGTGGTGGTGGTAGAGCAGACAATGAATGTTACAGGGTATCTGAACATCATTGTGGACCAGTTGCACCCTTACATGGCCTCTGTTTTTCCAGCTGGAAATGGAATGTTCCAACAGGACAACGCCCTTGTCACAAGGCTATAATTGTGTTGGAGTGGTTTCAGGAACATGAGGCTGAATTTCAGTTAATATCTGGCCGCCTAACTCACCGGATCCCAATCCGATAGAACACATTTGGGATGTCCTGGGATGGCAGCTCAGGTTCAAAGACCACCAATTCGCAATATCTCTGATTTGCGTGATCGTTACTTAAACATCTGGTACAATCTGTCTCCGGCCATCTACCAAGGACATGTGGCGTCCGTGCCAAGGCGGGTTGAAGCTGTGTTGCGCGCCAAAGGTGGGCCCATCTCGTTATTGACAGGTGGTCATATAATGTTTTGGCTCTTGAGTGTATAATTGCGAAATTATGTTAATAGGAAAAGAAATGTTTTCTTGTAATAAAAAATAATTGTCTTTAAAAATTCACATTTAGGGATATGAGAAATTATAAAATATATTTATGGAAACATCCACCATATAATAGTTATATACTTTGCCAAAGTGTATGACAGCATATTATTAGTATCATATTCATCATCATATTTGACTCAACAGCAACAACCCATGGTGGGCAAAGGCCTTCTGCCTGCTGGCAGACATCGAAACATCAGAATTTTTACGGCTATGTTTATTAGCCCTATCCTTCGTTTGTCGCTTAAATGACATATTAGATCGCAACCTATAGTTTAAAGTGGATTCCATACCACTGCAAAACATTCATTACATCATGTACCTGAATCCTGAACCTGAGACATGTACCTGAAACCTGTGGTATCGAGCGCCAGAGAGAATCGTATTAATAGATTAATTAGATATTCTCAAGAAATATTTTTTTCCAAATTTAATATAATAACTGAATATTTAACTGATCCAAAATAATAATTCTACCTCTTAAAGAAGATTATGACATTTATTTCCCTCACCAAACAATTAAATGGTATTTATTAAATGTATTAAAGGTAAAATGGTATTTTTTTGTGTGACACATCGTCGAGTGTCACCCTCCGCTTAAATTTGTTATAATCAACCCATCAATAGGTGATAAAGTTAGGACAATGATTTCTGGGAGGACTGTTATCATAGGCATAACTTGGTAGAATAATAATAATTACTCTACCTTCGCGTGTGGATACATCTACATCTAGATAAAGTTCATGAACCCGTGCCCAGTCTTGATAAAGGGTAAAAAGTGCAACTTCTTGGTACTTTCAATTTAAAATGACCCCATTTCATGCCAAATGTAAAAACTCCACCAAATCATCGCCATTCATAATGTAATAAGTCGCGATACTTCGCTGATTCTGGATAAATCTTTGTCATTCTTGCTAACAATTTACCTGGGGCGCAACTAACATATTTTTCTACTAATTATTATTAATGTATTATTCTGACTATATGACAAGAATCTCTGACAGAATCCCCACTCGTCTTTAAATCCTGTTGAAATGTTTTCCAGAAATGGATATCATGATTGTATTTTAACTACCGAATTAACTTATTATAACATACAATGATAGATCCTTATTTTCAATTGTATAAAAAAGATATATCCTTATTAAATTTGTCAAGTTCGAAAATAAATCTACTCAAACAAAGAATTCTCTTCAGATACCCTTTTGT
This sequence comes from Caerostris extrusa, assembly GCA_021605095.1. Classification (NCBI taxonomy): domain Eukaryota; kingdom Metazoa; phylum Arthropoda; class Arachnida; order Araneae; family Araneidae; genus Caerostris; species Caerostris extrusa. The sequence goes on along the minus strand of BPLR01012865.1, from coordinate 27,287 downwards.
TTCATCCAATTATTTATAATTTTCTGCGCAAATCTCTTCAGTTTGTAATCCGAGCAAAATCTGCAGGCAATTATTATTTTGATTGAATCCCAAAGGAATAAGAAAAGATATTTTAATGCTTTTACAGTTGTTAAGAAATAAATTTTAAAAGAACAAAGAAATGGAAGACATTTTTTTTTTCATTTTCAAATCAGAAAAACTTGATCCGAGAGATATAAACTAATCATTGAATAAAAATGTTCCTCAAGATAAAAATAATTTTCTTATATAAATATGTATAATTTAAATAAATAATGAATAATTTTATTTGATGTTAAGAAAGCAAAAGTAGAAAAATGATTGATCCAAATAATTGTAAAAATACAGATACATACAATTCATTATTATATTATTTAGAAATCATTATTTTCTCTACACAATTCATCGATGCATGGAAAAAATCTCCGATGAACTATTATGATTGCTTGCCTCGTTGACCAGTGACAGTCATATTCGCAGTCACAATCATATACCCTCCCATAAAGTTAAATTGAATAAAAATGTCAGACTCGATAATAGTTGGCCCAATGTATCTTTTGAAATTGAATGTCTCATCGATAGTCTGGGTGTAGTAGGAGTTATCCAGATTTTCTACCATATAATTCGCTCGACAGTTTATCCTAAAAGCTCTTCTCGTTCTTTATTGGTGCAACAGCTCAATGGTGGACCAAGGCCGTCTGCCTACTGGCAAATTGACAGAAAATGTTTTCGTTTAACTCGGTAAGATTGTCAGCTCTACACTCAGCAGTTATATTAGACGGAGACCTACTATTTAAAGTGGATTCCGAGCCACTGCAAACCCGCAATAAAAATCTTCTCCAACTCCAGTTAGTGCTCGTGGCATACAGCAATGGAACACGAGGTCCAAAAAATGCTCAACAATAACAATAAAAACCTACTATAGTCGTTATTTGAACTAAGTGTTGCGTACAAATGGTGGGATTGTCTATGTTTTAACATGTTCTTTTTTTTTTTCTCTTATTTATGCAATAGGGTTTATTTCGCATTTAATCTCGACAATCAGTTTAATTAGGGACAATCAGTTTAATTTTTTATTAGGAACAATTTTGGCGAAATTTCTAAGCTTAAATCTTAGCAGTAAAAAAGAGCAAAAAATTATCAAATAAGTATTTTTTTTTTTTTTCAGGTACAAAAAAAAAAAAAATCGAAGTAAACAAATAAACAGCAGTCTTTTTTTTTTTTTTTTTTTATGTTACTATTGCTGTTCTTTGTTGTGGAAAGTAAAAGTTGAAGAAAAATGAAAACGAGAACAAGAAAATTTCTCTTTTTTTCCATTTACAGAAAATTTTTAGGTGAATTTCGCAATGAAGCTCTGTATGGGATATAAATTGTAATGAGAATTCAATTATTTGTGCCACATTACCTAATTATATTTATAGATTTGTTTTTATATAATTAGACGCAGATATTATCACGATTTTAGAAAATTAAAAAGAAAATAGTTTTTGATATATTTTAGATGATGGTAAAAAAAATAAAGGCTTTATTCAAGTCAAAAGAAAATTATTAAAAATTTGTAATTTTTAATAATTTTCTTCGTAACTTTTGTGTTTTTGTAATTTTGGACTACGGTATTTTCGAATGAAATAATATATTGGAACACCAACAGCTACACTTTATATATATATATATATATATATATATATATATATATATATATATATATATATATATATATATATATATATATATATATATATATATATAGGGCCCGATGACCGAGTAATTAATAGTCTGGCTTTTGGTGCGAACAATTCCGGCGGTATCATAGGTGTTTATGGTGTTTCGGAATCCCGGTCTAATATATACCGGTCGTCTGTAAATTTGCTAGTAAAAGGACGGCCTTGGCTCACCATGGGGTTGTTGCGCCAATGAAGAATAATATATATATATAATTTTGCATGCTGTATTTAGGTTTTTAGACCAAATTTGCACTGTGAATGATAGAATTACCGAGTATTTCGATTTTTGTTGATTAGATATCTGGGTGAGGTTAATATTGAAAATCGTAGCATTAAGCTATAATGGCTTGCATGTATTTAAACGTGATGTTTAATGGTTTAAGTTGTACTAATAGACAGTAAAATAATTAGAACTAAGAAAAATCCATTGAAAAGTTCAAATAATCAGGAAACAAGTATCGTATATATCGTAAAGTACTGTATTTAATATTTTGTACCATTAAATATCGAAAATATACAAATGATTTGTTATTTGAGTCATGTTGAACAACTATAATCCTCAGCGGGATAAAATCACCAATAATTTTTGTACAACTTTCTTTTGTCTGTCCGTATATTTAAAGTTTCACTTTTGAAAGTGTGTAGAAAACTAAAATTAGCAACTTATTTTTCAAACTTATATATATCTTTAATGAGGCTTAAGGTCTTATTTCTTTGCTTAATGTCTTCTTTGAGTTTCTTAACGCCAAATTGTTACTTAAAAAACATACCACGCATTAAAAAATGCAAAACTCTTATAAAATATATATGTATGAATGTATTACGTTAATGAAAAATATTTACAGTTTATTTCTGAATATTATTGATTCATGTATAAATGAATGAACATTTTCTTCAAAAATTAACCCAAAGCTGAACCCGTATATAAATAGCCAATTAACTCGTATAGAGACCGCTAATTAACCCGTATATAAGCCGATGTGAAAAAAAATTTCTGCAGCGTTCAAATATCTCTCAAGGAGGGCGAAAATGTTGGCAAGCAGGTAAAGCGGGTAAAATATTTACCAATGAAATCGCTGTAAAGTAAAACTCCTGTCGCCAACGATGTTAGTTATAACTCTGGTAACCCTATATAAAGCTAACGCATTTTTTTCAATCAATTGTATTAGTCTTATTTTTTTGTACCATTTTATCTTTGGCTGAAAGATAAGCAGAAAGAGAAAATTCTTATACTATAAATTTCAAATTACAGGCGATCGATCGCGTTTGCTGATAACTCTAACAACATTAGGTCTGCTCGATATTTCTCCGTAAATGAAAAACAATTTCGAAGGTGAAGAAAAAGACAAAAAGACTTGAATTAGCAGAGATTCAAAAATAAATAAATAAATAAAAGGCATTATTTTCCGTTGACGGCGGCTTACAAACCAGCAACCAAGACAGGAGGGTAGATGTTTCCCATTGCATAATGTGTGAAATTCTGAAATAAACCAAATCAAACAATAGTAAATAGACAAAGCACATTTTATTATTGAATCAAACATTTTAAGCACAAATTTCACAAAAGCTATGGCTACACTCACAACGAAACAATGTAATTTAGAGAAACATGGTTGCAGTAACTGCTTTAATTTATAGCACACATATATAAAAAAACACAGAAATCCATGCATTTTCATGATATCTAGAGAATTTTATTATTACTTTTTTTTTTTTAAATAAGGTCGAATATTTTTCCAATCGTTTCTTTTTGATTCTAGTAAGGCACATTTTAATATGATTTAAATAACAAACTTGATCCCTTGGATGTTTCAGAATCAAAAGATACCCTCAATTCAATGCAGTCTTACATTTGCTTAATAGCAAACATTAAATTATTAGATAAAACTTTATGCAGTTGTATTGTATAAATAATAATAATGATGCCTGCATCAATCATTTTGCACCAATATACATGTAAATTTGTTAAATACATATTTGATTTATTTGGTAAATACATATTAATTTTGATAATTTTTAACTGCTTTAATTTGTTTTGAAACTAAAAGTTGATTTCAAAAATAAAGGAAATTATAAAATTGATGTTATTAATATATGGATACATTAATTAAAATTTATCTAAAACGTAGAATGAAGAAATAATTGGATTAGCACGATTTATAGAATAATATAAAAAAAAAATTAATATCACTGATTATAAATTAGTTAAGCTTTCCTTAAAAACTTTAGTTACAACAAAATATTATTTTTAGTGCAGCCATTTTTCTCTAAATTTTCTTTTTTTTTAAATTTAACTCTTTTCAGATTGGTTTGGAATTTTCACACTTATTAATTTCTTTTTTGTTTGTTTTGGCAACACTCGTTTCCCGGAATTATTCACTTATTTTTTAAAAAATTAAATTGAATTTTAGTCAAATAAACAAACAAAAGATACTATTTTGCGAAACTTCATCAAAAAGTAAATAACAAATTAAAAAAATAAGGTATATAAATATACATTATTTTTTTTATTATTTCAATGCCAACAGATAAAGTTTGGATTAATTATTATTGTTGGACATCAATGTCTTTTTTGTTTTTAAACCCAAAATTAAATTAAATTGTATATAAACAGATTGAAAAGTGAATAAGGTATTAAAGTTAAGAACATTTATAAATATTAGAATAATGAAATGAAATTGTAAATTTAAAATCAAATCTGATTAGTGTTATTTCCCATTTTTTTTTCGACATTTTGCACAGACCTATTAACTTCGTGATTACTTGAAATACGGTAATAATATTCTCATGAATATGAATATATATTTTTTTTCCAAAAACAGCAATTGCTATAATTATTTTTTAAATTTTTATACAAAAATCTGCTATGCTAAACCGAAAAAAAAAAAAAAAAAACTTTTATTAAAATTTTAATAAGTAGATTAAAATTATTCGTGAAAAAAATATGAGTTATAAATAAATGAGGTATTCAAATAAACATTTGTGGTACACAACTATATTTTATCAAATTTAATTCCAAAATATGCCAACATAATTATTTTTTTTTTTAATTCAGTGCCAGTTTAATAAAATATTTAGGAATTCATGTCATTATTTTGCATAATAAATTCCAAGTTTCCCTATCATTTAAATAATAGAGTATTTTTGCCATTAAAGATTTGTTCAGTAGCCTGTTAGACAACCGACTTAAGTTGTCGGATTAAATAAATAATGGGCAGTAAGGGATTATTTGTGCAGCTTAGTCACTTTAGCTTAAAATGAATATGGCATCTACTTAGAAATTTAGTTCAAAGGACCCTCGTTTTAAACTAAGACGATTAGATTAATTTAAACCGAGTTTAGTTAAAATTAGGTAATTAAATATGTGGTCCATTTTTGACACTAAAATGTTTTGCACTTAAATTTTACACAAATTCTGAAACACCTTGTATGCACAGTTATTAAATAATATGTACTACTATGTGTATTTGATTTGCAGAACTATTTCATATAACAACAGAATATTAGTGTACGATCAATTTATCATGTGCCAGCATATTTTGCTGGACGAATGCACATAGGAGTATACCAATGTTCAATAACCAGAGAAATTTATGAAGCAATTGGTCAGATTATTGCAAGAACGGAGTTCTGACTTTATGTTGTGCTTGCTTATTTGGCGTTTTTTTTTTGTGGTTTTCGCCAAGTCCTCCTAAACAAATAAAATGGCCGCTGCAGTTACAAAATACTGCGGTTTGGCGATTTCATTTGAAGAGTAAAAGAAACTTGGCGAAATCGAACCCTAAAGTACAGAATCCCCACAGGAACTATCAAATTCAATAGCGACAGGAATATAAGAAAATTTAATAATTCTATTACTCTATGAAGAAGCCATTGTTAAAATACTACAAGAAGCATTGTCAAATTTTGACAGATAAGTCGGTTAAGTGATGATTAAATAACTTTCATAAACATAAACTAATCCTTATTGAAGGATTAGTTTATGTTTATGAAATTATTATTATTTTGAGGATATTAAAACAATTAGTTTATATTTTGAAAGCCACACAATTCAAAATGAACTACAGCGCACGGAACTTGAAATGGGTCAATCGTTATATTTAGCAACACATATTTCATAAAAGTTTTAAAACGCACATGAATAAAATCACGTAGAAATCAGCGTTTATTTTAAAGAAAAGTTTTGAAATGAAAGTTTCTCGTTTTTGTGTGAGGAGATTAATCTGTTTTAAATATTAACTTACTTATTTTTTATATTATTTTTTAATTTTTTTTTTTGGAGATGATACCGACCTTTAACCAGGACAACATCATGTTCACATATAACATTAAACTATTAATATAGATACATTAAAAAGCGAATTATGCCATCAATAATTGCCTTCATGGAGACATTAAAATGCCTTCAATTACAATGCAATAAATAATTTGCCTTCACGATTGACAAGAAAAACAATTTTCTTTCATTGGTGCACGCTTTGTGTCAAAGAGTGCATAAATATTATGCTTTTAAAATTGCAATTCCTCCAATGATAAAGCATCAAAGAATATATTTATCATATAAGGCTTCTATTTGGCAAAATCAATGATGCTTTAATGTTTCCTTAAACATTTTTAATGGCTAAATAACTATTAAAAATTTTATTCCAATATCTATCTTCTTAACAATTCATGTAAATTCAAATAAAACTCTATAATAAAAATAAGTGATAAAACCACATTTCTACTTCCAACTATGAGACATAATTTATCATCCTTTCAATAAAACAGATTCCATTATTTTCAAAAATTTTCTTACTGCAAAGTATGTTTTCTTCCGTGTTTTATATCTCAGTACTTATTTTATTTCCAAGTCCAGTTTCAAATTCAACGTTTCATATGTGAATTTTGCGTGACCTAGCAAAAAAAAAAAATTTTCAAAATAATAAAAATAAATAAAAAAAGTAAATGTTTACCTCGCTACTTATCAAAACCAAACAGAAAGGAACATTTTTTTACATAAAATACATCATTCCTTTTGGTTAAGAGACTCAAAGAAAATTCGTTTTTTGGAATTGGCATGCCAGGTTTCTGCCACCGTCATCTGTTATCAAGGAATGAATATTCATTGTTTTACATTCGCATGGAGGAAAAACGCAAATAAATTCAATTTCAGATTCTAGTTATATTTAAAATAAAGTGAGCAAGTTACAATGCATTGGCATTTCATATACTATACATTTTATATCTTTTCAGTTTTATGAACTTTCTTTATGATTAGAATTTTGTTTCTTAAAGTAATCATGTATGACCTTTAAATAAACCAGTACTTCATATAATCCAAAGATCATATAATCCTTCAGATATTTCAAAATTTAAATTCAAACGTGAAGTACAATTGATTTTCTTTTTTATATGTTGAGAATAAATAAATAAACCTTCTCCTATTGCAATTTTATCTTGCTTTATGTTTAACATTAGAAGCATAAATGAATACAAACATATCCTTAAATATAGCTCAGAAATATTCAATTGTAATTTTATCTACTATAGTTACAACAGCGGAACCAATTGGCGACATTAATTAAAAATAAAATAAGCACATAGACTGTTGAAATCCATAATTATATATTATGAACGTTCATGCATATTTAAGATTATCTCAAGCAGATGTTTATTAAAAAATATTAGTTTTTTTCCATAGTTATTCAATTAGTTGTTCCATTTGTGTATCAAAGTAGTGTACTGCACAAATCAGACCCAAAGCAGTCTTTACAAAGAAGTAGTGTGCACAAAACAGCTTGCGCAAAGAAGTTAAAAATATTTAAATAAAGATGAAATAGTTCGATTCTTGCTCGTGAAGTACAATGCATATTCTTCTTTGAAAAACTTATAGACTTAGTTTAGGGATGTACAGACCACAGTACGACAGTATGCTTAATTGTGGCATGTTTCTCATATGTTCATGTTACTTAAACATTATAATTGATAATTTTTGAAAAAGTATTACAAAAGAAATATTATCAATGCTATGTAAATAAATAGTAAGCATTCATTGAGTATTATAAAAATATTTTATTCTAGGTTTTATTATTTTATTACAGGACCAAATCCTTCGTCAAAATTTTTTTTTCCTAGATCCCAATTTACGTAATTACTTTTTACCTCTACAATTTTTATTACCAAAAGCTACGATATTATTTTTTATTGCCAAAAGGATGTGCCATTTTAAAATGGCTCTACAGAAAGTAATACTTTTAAGTGCTATTCAAGTTACGTGGTGGCTGATCTTAAAGATTTAAAATGTACAATGGTTCAACACACATTTGTAAACAAACATTTTTAGACTTGCATATTAATAAAATCGATCAATAAAAACCATTTGACTCATCATTTTTGCTATTAATTATTACAAAAAAATTGAGCCACTATTAAAACTTTTATTAAGTTAATTAAAATGTAAAATTCTTTTATTTTCCGTGTATTACATAATACTTATAGATAAAGATATTTAATGTATATAATTATTAAATTTTCGTGGTTTTTTTTTTTACCTGTTTGGCTCGTAGTCAAGTTGCAATGAATACGTGCGGCCGTGGCCATCTGTTTGTGCATTCCTTACTTAGAGATAATTGTATTATTGCTATTCTGTTTGTTATTATTCGAGATATTCTTAATACAATAGAATACTTACTACTCGCAGAGAGCATTAATCATCTTTTTTCCTTCTTGTTGGTGATGCAATATAGAAACTACAATGGTGACCCTTTTGTAACATCAGCTCTAAAACTAAATTAGCAGGATAAGCATCCGATACGTTTCAAAAATCATAACTCTAACTTAAGTTTTAAATCTTTTAATTAAAAACTATTGGTTTCAGAAAAAAGTACTTCTTTTCATCCAATAATTTTTGCATTAATCGGAATTGTCAATTATTTTGCCAATTATTATCTGTTAATAAAAAATCAGATTAAGCGGAACTTTCCTCTCACTGAATTAATATATCCAAAAGTTTTCCAATCAGTGGTAAAATACGTAGCTAGTGTGCAAGGAGTCAGATTCGTGTGCTCTGGCTCCTTCGATTGTAATTGCAGTTCCCATAAACGAGGGCCCCTGATTGTTATCCTGCTTGGACAGTCATGTTGCCTGGTGGGAATTTTAACAGGGCTCCTCTCATACGACATTCAAATTGGACGCATTTATCTCTTTACATCTGAAAATTCTCCAGAATATTGAAAAAAAAAAAAATTATTTCCCTATTCCCTGTTTGAATCTTTAACTTCATTTATCTGTTCATAAATATGCAAACTCCCAAAGACTACGAATTTTCAAATATGCTGCTCCAATGATTGTTACCGTCACTACTTACAGATGGCGATGGTAAGAATGTATGTAAATCTTCTCACGTCGATAGTAAGGTTGCCCGATGGAAGTTTTCTGCAACAAGGCATGCATATGTGAAGGAATTATTTCAAAAAATCGTTCTGAAAGGCAATATTCTTTCATCAATAACCGTCGTTGGGAGTAAAAGTGAACATGTGATCATTAGTTGTTCAACAACAATATGTAGCTTTTAGCAAAATTCAAGAAAACACCTGCACAGCTGAGGAAAAAAATTTAAAAAAAATGTCCAGTGTAAAAAAAAAGTAATAAAAACATACACATGAATTTTCTTCGATTAAGAGGATTATTTTTTGGATCGGATTATCGAGACTCTATTGTATTAAAGCTTTAAAGCTGAAATAAGCTTACTTTTTAAGCTGAATGTATTAAAGCTTTAAATGTAAAGAAATCTAAATATTAACAAATATTTCACATCCTACATAATGATCCCTTTGCCAGTTGTGTTAACACAGTCACATTATTTTTATAATTTTCTTTAATCTTTTTAAGCTTTTAATTACAAAAAAATGTTTGAATAGAATCTTAAAACTTTTCATTATACTAACAACCTATTATATTTGCATTATGCTGTAAATCAAATAGAATAATGTTGTGTCATTTATTTCATTAAAAGAAAAATTTGGTAATCAACTACATCCAAAATTCATTGTGTAATCTATGCAAAGATGTTATGTTTGAATAGAGTCCTTTTAATAACAAGTATATTTCTCAAAATGTATCATAATTTATTATTCATGGCTAGAAAAGGTTCATATTAAAATGTCATCATGAATTATTCTCAAATTAAAAGAACAAAAGATAGCAGAATTATGAAATATTCCTTTTGCAAAAAATGTATCTTAAAAAATTTTCTCTAGATGAATAATTTACAAACTGGTACTAAATACGTCAAAACAAATTCTAATTAAATTCTTTTATAACGAATCCAAGAATTAATGAATTAAGTTTCCATTAATATAGCTAATGTAATTTATAGAATTAATAATTGAAAAAATCTTTTTACATATTTTACAATAATAAATACAGCAAGCATTTATATAAATTATAAATTAGTTTTAGCAATGTTTTATTCGTAATATTAACTTATTATTTATGGATAATTTTTAGAACTTATCTTATCAATTATTAAATTATCCTATTAAATATTAAAAATATTTTGAGCAGATTTATTTGTATAAAAATCATATTACAAAATATGAATATGAAATATGAATTTTATTAAGTTGTTTTTTCTATTACCAGATTTTAAAAACCATTATAAATATCAATTAAAATGCTTTAAACATAATTATTTATGTGAAAATCATGAATAATAGAATCAGGAATTTTATTAACTTGTTTATTCTATTCCCAGATTTTTAAGATCCCAGGTATAGTTAAGATAAGAATTATTCACAGTTAAATTACAAGAGTTATAAATATTTAAAAGTGTATACAATATTGAACTTTTGTTAGCATATTTAGTGTTACTTCCAACTAAACATAGTTGCCAGGAATATTTGACTTCCTCCTTCAATAACTGCACTAGACGTCATAAATAAAGCCTGTCCTTAACAATTCATTGCAAATACTCGTGTAAAATTCAAGGATAAAAAGCCTTAGTTAATGAGTTTGGAAAGGAAAGTCAACAGAGCCATCTCAGAAGTACCATGCAGTGCAGCGTGCACAACAGCGGCTTTTAAGGACCTCTGTAAGCGTTGGGCAAGAATAAAACTTTAAAATGTACTAATCCAACTTTTCTTGGGCTAGTGCAAATGCTGGAAGATTTGCCCTTCACAAACATTTCTACACGTAAAGATTTGGTTACATGGAGTCTCTACAAGCCTTTACTTTTTTACAAAATAAAAACAAAAATTATTCCGAATATTTTTTTTGGAACTTAACTTCCGGTACCATAAATCTTAAGACTTTTAAAAAAGTAAATCATATATTTACTTTGTTGTTTAAATATGCTACCTTTTTTAAGCAAAAATTGGTTAGTTTATAATAGCATGGATTCATATATTTTAAAATGAAGCATTTTATATTTAAAGCAAATATGAAAGATGATTTTTAACCTAATTATGTTTTATCTATAGTTACTAATATTTATTTATAAGATTAAATTTCTAAACAGCAATGTGCACAACACAACAATAAGACAAAAACAAAGAAAAAAAAAACATGGAATTAAAACAAGACGATAACGAAATGCTTGAAATCGGTTATTTTTATTTAAAAATTGTTTACTATACCATGAAAAATATTTATGATAGAAAAGAATCAAAATAATTAATTAAAGTGATAACAATGCAAAATAAAAAAAATGTCTGCGCTTCACAATAATGGTTCATTTTCCATAGAAAGTAAAAATAAATATTATATTGAAAGTCATGCAAAATAACAAAGAATTTGGTGCAAAATCATTGATTTTGATGTTGACAATTAACAACATTTTGAAAGAATACAGAATATTTGGTAAAAATCTAATTGATTTTATATTTTTTATCAATTTTGTTTCAATGTCTGATTCAAAGGCAAATAGTGAGGCAGGGGCAAAACAACTTACCTTTCTCATAAGAAAGAACAACAAATTCTTCTTTTAACTGATTTTTTTTCAGAAATGGACAAACAATTAACTATTTTTTTATTAATGCTCATTATCTTTTTTTCTCATTGTTTGCAAACAAGGTAACTAACAACCTCTTATATTATAATAATATTTTCTTTTATACGAACTCGTTTGACCCAGTTTTCTTACCTAAGCAAGGTAACAATTTATGCTATTCATATGCATATATGCATAACAATTAGTTTCCATCATACCAACTGAAGAAATTCTTTGTTTTTCTTGAAAAAATGGAATGGAATTACTCTCAAACATTGTAGTCCATTTCATCCCGTATTTTACCACTTGTTTTCATTGATAAGTTTTGTTAAGTTCGATTTTTTAAAAATCAAAAATTTTCCTTTGTATTTTAAATTTATAATAATTGTAGTGAATTAAGAGAATAATCTACAAGATTTTTACCAAAATTCAGTACAAAGTAGATTCTAAGAACATCAACTTTTCATTTTAAAGATTTTAACAATGATTTTTTTATACCCTATGCCCTATTGGACATGGGAAACCACATTTGCCATCTGGTTAATTTGCTATGTAACAAGTCAACTGCATTTCAAAAATACATTTTTTTGAAGAGAAACATATTTGAATTTATAGCCAGTATTTATTATGTTTGAACAATTATATTTGGGAAAAGTACTTTTATGAACAATAAGAATGTATAAAAGCCACTAATTTTTTAATTTAAAACTAAAGCAAACATTTAAACATATGGGACATTTAAAATAATTATATGCTTATTTTCTATTAAATTCATACATTAGTTGGTAACATTAAAATTAAAAAAGTGAAATATATATTTATAAACGTTTGAAATAAAATTTTTTCATTGATTATAATTCACGTAAACACATTCTTAACTGTAGTCAAACAATTACATAAAAAAACGAAAATGACTAAAATTGAAACATTGAAACCTAATTAGTCAGTCATACATCTAAGATATGAACAATACAGCGTTATAATTTCATCAGAATTTATCATTTCCAAAAAACAGCACCACAAAATCTTTCGCAATCACTTTCTGTCCCAACAACAAAGATAATCTTTTTTTTTTTAATCTAGAATTAAAAGCATTCCAAAAACTTGAAATATTTAACTTTTTAATGTTTTTTTTTTTTTTTGATCTAAAACAAATTTATTTTTGTTCAGTATTCCAATCAATATATAGATGGAATTAAATGTCGACAAATGGGAAACACTTTTCCAAGCAGTAACAAGTAAGTAGATATACTAAAAACATGAAGCAATTGGTTGTACAGTTTGTCTTCCTACTACGTATTAAAAAGGACATGCAAAAACTAGGCCCTGAAAGGGCCTGTATAAAATCATGTTAAAGAAATGCTATGCATCGTTTTGACGTTAAATTAACATCATTTCATCTTTAGTTTTTTTTCCTTTCAGTTCGTGAGATAACGAGGGTAGAAGATGATATCTAAATATTTAATATTTCCTGCAGTAGCATAACAACAGGAACATACAAATTCAATTTAATTTATGCCAATATATGTCCCTAATGAAGTACACGTAGAAGGTTTATAAAAAAAAAAATAGCCAAGCTGCAATTTTTTTTTTGAGAATAAGTCCGAGGTTAAAAGGTGCAATGGGAACATGGTCAAGCTACTATTATAAAAATATTCCATTTATTATGATATGTATAGTGAAAAACTGAAAGAATCTTCGCATGCAATCAACCTTTTCATTTGAGAAATGTCATTTTAAAAGTATTTATATTCAATTTCTCAGTTCATGTAAAAATCTACTATTAAAATGAACAATTTATAAAAATTTTGTTTAATTTCATTAAAACCCAAACTCAATAATTAGTATGTTAAAATCCAATTTGTCCAATGATTTTTTTTTGAAAATTTTAAATATTTATAGAAGTTAAAAATGAAGCTTAAAGAATTATACAGATTTAATTTAAAAATTAAAATCAAAATATTTGTATTGCCGATTATTAGGGAACTGCACCATTTTCGAGGCTAAATACTAAAATAAATTAAATTTTGATTACTTACTCTCTCAAATTTTAGGCATTGTTTTTGAATATAATTGAAAAATGGCAAACTATATTTCTCATAAAATCTTAACACAAGATGCAAGTTTAAGAGCTTAAAAATTTTACAGTGAAATATATTTTGAGCATTTCCAACTGCACCCCTTTAAGGTTCTCAAACCAGCCCCTTATACAATACAAATTCAAGTCTTTTACACAACATTTTATATTTTTTGGTATATTATAAATGAAATAAAAAATTCCACGTCCACCTTATTAAATCAATAGTCGACCAACCAGCAGAACATCGCGAATAGCTATCTTGGAAAAAGTAGTTCACAAAAAATCGTCCTCAATGTTTCGTTTTCAGTTGTGCTTGTACCGCTTTTATGGCGAACCCAGCTTGATAATGTCATCTTCATACTGATTTTTGCATCGTGAAGCTCTAATAGTCAGGATCACTCATCAGAACAAAACGAAACAGACTCGAAGATGTAATTTGCAGTTCGGTTCTTACGCCACTATTTCTTCTTGTGCAATGTCTTCACCACCAAAGTGCTAGATTTGCACTGGCGGATCTCTGCTGAATGCAATATACCATCAATTATATGCCGGATAGCAGAATAAGGAGAAACATCCATCATAAGGATGCCTGTCCACAGCTCGTCCTCTGCTGCAACGTTCTTATTCTTGGCGTGCTTGCCATGCTTTTTGGCGGCGTCGTCGGCGGGGATTCTTTGTCAGCTGCGCAGTGATGGTGGCGATGTCTTCCTCATCCAGGTGCTGGATCTGCATCTCAGCTCTTGCTGGCGAGGACGGTGCTGGCGACGGAGAAGAGGGGAACCTGGGTGGCTCTGGCCGAACGAGGGTGGACGCGTGGTGGTGGTGTCAAATGCGGAACGAGAGTGAGGCTTCGTGGGGACGCCTTCAGGGGACAGAGATGACGCACAGCAGCAGGATGCTACGCCAGTGCACAGCAGGTACAGAGACCACGAGATCTTACAGGAGCCTGGAAAACAGAGTAGGAAATCATGAATATTGCTACACTCATGAAAATATTTAATGTCATTTGTTATTTAAATGGTTAGAACGCTTGTTTCTTAGAAATAGTAACTTTCTAGCCTTTCCAGATTACACGCCTTTTGCCCAGGTTGGCATTTATTGGTATAACTTCAACTACTTTCACGGGATATATCTTATGGATGATCGTGAAAGTCGAGAGAGAGGTCTTTAGTAGAATCAAATATTCAGAAGTTGCGATTTATGTCCATCAATTGTTACTCATACGGTCGAGTTGCCTGTATGGACTTCTCAGAAATACTCCAACTAACTTTTTAATGGACTTTCCTAAGTATAGTCGAATTTCATATTGTATCTTTTAAACATCATGAGTTAAACTCATCAAGAAATTAATTTGTAATTCTATACTAACAAGAGTGATTTAGTATATCTTGCATTATTCTAAAGCATGTTTTTCATGATATTGCAAGTCTGGCAGCTGATTCTATCGCGATTTCATATGTTCTACGGTATTTGGCTTGATGTCTTTCAATACACAAAAGATTTGCAATCTTCTGAGACTCAAGAAGGTTACAATTTCTAAGAAACGGGGAATGTGTATCACTTATTGCATTTTTAAATGGTTAAAAATGGAGAAAATTTTAATAATAATAGTAGTGACGTATTATAATTGGGGATTTTCAGGAAGCTCTGGAGGTTAATTGGTTTGGAATATAAATCTCATTTTATTCCATTTCAATGTGAGAAAACTAAATTTTCACTAAACTATGTATAGTCAAAAATAAATAAAGCACGAATAAATACTTGTTTGACAAAAATCAAACAGTATATATTTTTCGACTTTTTAGTAAAAAAAAAAAAAAAAAAATGAAAAAAACTGTAACTGAAAAAGTTGACTCTTTGCGGGGTTAAAAATTAGATTTACTGTTAGGAAATGCTAAATTATTTTGACAAAATCCAAAACAAAAAATTCTGGCATTTTTGAAATTTCTAAAAATAGCTTATTAACAGATATTTTTAGAGATTTTTAATATTATTATGCATGCATAAGACAAGGTAATTGTGTGTGTTTATATTTCTCATAACTTTAAAATTATAACGCTTAAAGTTCAATTTTGTTACATCTGATTTGTAGTCAAAAAACAGTGAAAAAGTTGTTAATTATAATTTAATTAAATAAAAATTGTATTTTTTATAGTAAAATTGCTTTTTTGAACTATTTAGTTCCAAGTATCGTTTACTTCGTAAATATGAATGTAAAATGACGTTATAGCTCTACATTTTCTTATCGCATTCAGGATACATAATTTTTATTCGTTATTTTATCTTTAAACATTTAAAAATATTTTATTTGATTTAGTGATTCATTTATTTAATTTAATTTTTATAAGATAATGTATAATATATGAAATATAGAAGTATATATAGTACAAGTTTTTATCTAACAATGGTTCGCGATAGAAATTGAAAAGAAATATTGAATATTTTACAAGAACACCAGTGTAATAAATTTAACACCAGCGTCTGAACCACACGAATCTGAACACCACTGTAATAAATTGTATGATTGTTGGTCTTTAATTTTTACAAGCAATGATATATGATTTATATATATATGGGATTTTTATATTATATGTCCATGTGTTTTTTATTATTGTATATTTTGATTGTTTTTTATTAGCTGAATCATATAGTTTAGAAAAACCCTCAAAATCTGTTTAATTTCCCTAAATTCAATAATTTAAATAGATATTTTCACAGAACACTCTATCTAGCGCACACCAGATAGTTAAACATACTATCAAAATAATACTTAATGCTCTGAGAAAAACAACAAGTTACTTAGAATAGCAAAAATAATGCACAAAGAATGGCAAAATGTATAATAATAAATCTGAAGTAAACTTTTCTGTATTCCCTAAAGGAAGAAAAGAAAGCCAACATTTTCAAATTCAAAGCAGAATTTAACGAGATCGCCAAATCACTAAAATGCAAAACATTTTCATCCAAAGGTAACAAGATTCAGCTTTCTGAAGTAATTTGAATACATATTCTTGACAAGAATTTGTGATATTCGGTTTGTATAATTTCATTACGAACCGTTTATGAGCAAAAATGTTTTTCTAAAATATACATAATAAGAGAATTGCGTATTTAACCTTAAGTAATGTATGAGATAGAATGTACATATATAAGAAGATGTGTACATCAAACCATTTTCACGCAGAAAAAAATATATTTTCCTAAAAATTATGTAAAATATTCATTGCTGGTATAAAAATTTTCATTGTCCTAAAATTAATTGAAAACAGAAACAGTAAGTAAACAGTAAAGGTGAATATTATTTACTAAACTTTTACTATTTGCTTTTTTAAATATTAGTACAAAAAATTATTGAAAAGTTGCTAAAATAAGGGTTTTTAGTCAAAAACAAAATGTTAATAAAGTTTCCTGTAAGTGCAGGCTGCACTTTTTTTATCTTCATCGTATAAAAATTACTAGCATGTAAATATTTTATTTCTTGCTATATGATAAAATAAAGAATATAATATAATGAATAAGTAAATAAAGAATTTGATTTAGAGATATTACAGAGTTGGAAAGTTGAATATTTGTTTTAATATTTGCTTCCTCTGGATATATTGCCGTGAACTAACAATAAGTCAGAAGTAATGAATCAAATATTTATTTCTTGATTGCTTTTTTTTTTTTTTTTTCTTTATACAAATATATATGATCCACAAATATGTATGCGTTATATATATACGCTTAATAAGCAACACAATTACTACCCTAGTGGCCTATAACTACCTTATCTAATTTATTTAATGCCTGGTTTTGACGATAGTCACGGCCTAGTAGAGCCGTATGGCCAAGCGTAGCATACATGAAAGTGCGAGATTGATCTTTTTGTCTGCACAAAAACGAGGTGGAAAACATTTAATTCTTTTTTGCGTGTGTCACTGCTTGATGCCTTTTTATTTTTTAATGAATGATAATCAATCATGTTTCCCGTTTTAATCTTGTTAAGGTTCTCTTAAAATCTGAACAATCTAGGTGGATAATGGATATATGATGAGGTGTGTGCATCCTGCTGCAAATGAACAATCTAGATCTTATTAAAAGATCAATATTGAAAACAAATACCAATGTCTCGCTTTTCTAGTTTTTCCTTATTCAATTATCTCAAATTAAATGATAAGATACAGGGCTTGCGAATAGCATTCGTTTTATCTAGGCAGACTCTTGAATCCTCTTCCTTTGCAAATCAAATCAATCGTTAAACAGCCTTCAAGGCATCTGATTCTAATGGTTTCTATTCAGAGAAGCAGAGAGCAAGGAAAATCAATGTACCGGCGTTTCATTTACTGGGATGGCGCACTAATGAAAAGAATCACCAAAAGTGAGGGTTTTCTTGTTCTGTACTGCAAGGGATTGTCGTTAGTATGGAGAGTAAGACTGCTTCACATGCATAAATCTGCCAACTAAGTGGAATACCTTAAGGTATGTTCACTTACTATAAACTAAGTATTCAAGTGCCGTTGTTTCTTACCTTAATTTACAGGCCTAATTATCTTCAAAAAAAAAACTCGTAATATCCGAGCTGCTTATAAGTGGAGGGAGATAGGCGCCCCACTATTAACTTAATACCAATTCAAGTTTCATTTTATGCCCGTGGGCATAAGACCAGCAAAAGGTTTTTTGATGCCAGAATTATACTATAAAAATACCATGAATTTAAGACGGTGGAAAATCAAGAAGATTATTCATTTAAGAATTATGGTGAAAACAAAAGAAATGAACATTTTTCCAGTGATCCAATCTTCATATTTTCTAAAAGGATGAAAATCTTGATCAGAATCACGGTTGATTATTAATTTAGAGCATTAAAAAGCATTTTTAATTTAAATCTTTTAACTTCTTTCCATGCGTTTCTCATCAATTAGACCTCTTTGACGTATGATGGGCGTGCCATTTTGTTTCATTTGTAAGTCTTATAAAAGTCTCTTAAAGTAAAGTCACCCATTGTCCACAAAATGTCATGGATTCTTTCTTTTTCTTTTCCATGATTCTTCATTTTTTATTCTTTCTTTCTTTATTATTTATTTTTCTTTTGACGCAAATTTCTTTTGTAATTTTTATTTTGGTAAAAACAGTCTTTAGGTGATGCCTTTTATAAAGTAGATTTAGGGGTTTTTTCAAGAGATAATTATAGGCATTTGGGGCCTGATGGCCGAGTGACTATCTCTCTGGCGCTCGGTGCCACAGTTTTCGGGTCGAAACCTCGCGGTGTGCCATGGTTGTTTGTAATGGCTCGGAACTTTTAAGCCGTAGGTTCCGGCCCAATATGATTGTACAGAATTGAGTGGGGCTGACATCCGTATCCGGAAAAAATCATTTCCTGTCTCGAAATCTGCTAGCAGACAGATGGCCTGCGCCCCCTATGGGGGCAGAGCCGCTTTCAGTGAAGAAAAATGAGGTATTAGAAATTAGGTAAGTAATTTTCAGTAGATGCTTAAAAATCAGTGCACAAAGAAGCATATAAAAAATTAATTGAATTTTTTGAAATTTATTATAAATTAAAGAAGATGTTTTTGCATTCTACAGTAACAGTACAGCTTGGGTATCCCTTTTTTATGAGATCGAAAACATGGAGTCATGAGTAAATGTCTAATAGAAAACTTTTTAGATTACGTTAATAAAATTAAACATTAACTCTTGGCTGAATAAAATTTTAAGTATGAAGCTTGAATTTTCATAAATAACATATACACTTTAAAAAATAGATATTTCAAATTGTTAAATTAGCAATTATTGTTATTATTATTATTACAAGTACTAAATCTAAAAAAATCAGAGTACAATAATAAATCACATCATATTCACGAAGAAATAAAAAAGTACTTTTCGTATACAGTGAAATCTAAATAAGAAAAGTTAAAAAAATGTAATAAATAGAATAATAAGACAATTACTACGTCCTTTTCTTTATATTTTGTCTGAATATATTTGAGCAAAAATGGTAAAATTATAATCTGAAATATATTACTATTTTTAATGTAAATGTAAATTTCTCTGATGACTGAATGCATTTTTTTCTTTATTTAATAGGAATTTAAATATCATAATTTATCATTCAAATTATACATCTCCCCAAAAAATGTATAAATTTATTCAAGCATTGCATATACATGAAAATTATTCTGTTTACCTTAAATATTTATATAATAACAAGATTTTATGAATTACAGTTAGAATAATTAATTTCGAAATTAATCATTAATACAAATGATAAACTAATTGCATAAGATTTTTTTTCATTTCTCTTAATCAAAAACTAAAGTTATTATGAACTTCGTTAGGGGATGAAAAATAATATTATAACTGTAGCAACAAGCAAATTAGGAACTAAATTATCTATCTAGACATAATAATGTTTGCGAAATAAGTCTCATAAAAACATACAAATAACTAATTATTACTAAATATGTTATAAAAGAAATTAATATGATTACAAACAATAACTACTTGCAACGAAAAAAGGGATTAATATTTGTACAAAACAAAAATAAATTTTAAATTAAGAATCCAAATAAAATAGCTTTGCATAAACTTTTAAAATGATTAAGAAATGGAAACATTTTTGATGTCTTGAAAAAATTAAGTCTGAAATCTTTATCACTGTATATTTCAATTTCGATTTTGGGGAAAAAACCAGGATTTTTCTATTTATGCGAATTTTAGAGATAGAGCAAACAATATTTTAAACTTTCTTTTTACATACTATATGCTTCAGTTATTTCACAGGTAGTTTATTAGCGCAGTTGTAAATAAGAATTTTTACTTGGGTGAATATATTATATCGTGTATATTAGTTATACTTTTTAATTAAAGGTATGGAAAACTATTAAAAGTTTTTAGTCTCACATTCGTAAAAGGAAAATAAACACTTGCTTTCAGTTTAAGTTTGGGATACAAAAGCCCGAGAGTAGGGAACAAATTAATTAAGGTGAGTTAAAAGTACTGTTATAATAATATGAATGAAGACAACTTCAGAAAATAAAAAGCACTGAATTTTAATAAGAATCAATAAAATTACTGCTAAAATAAATTTGCAAATACAAAAAAATTCATTTTTATAAATTAAAAATAAAAAAATTTAGAGATACAAATTAAACGCTTTTCAAAATTCATCAAAACATATACATTTTGCTTATTTCTTGTTCAAAAAATAAATAAATTAAATTATATTTTTTATACCGTTGAAAAATCATTGGTTTAGAAGTACAGTGTGGAAAATGTAAATAATATTTAATTACTACATCTGCTTCAATCAGTCTTATTTTATTTTAAATTAATAAAATGCTTTTATATATTTTTTATATAACCAGAAAATCAATTCTCTTATTTTTTTCTCTTTCTAATGCAGCTGGCAAACACAGACATCTTGGTCTTTGGATGCCTTAAGGCAAGCTGCTGCACAGACATGCTCACTTTGCATTACCCAGTGCGTGTAACTTGAAGATAAGCCACGTCAATTCTCTTATTAATTTCTGTAAAAAGTAAACCTTCATTAAAAATCGAATATGTTTTTGAGTATTTAATTTATTGCACGTGCTAAAAACTAAAATTTAATTTTCACATATAATTTTTTTCTGATATGTTTCTGAAAATCTTTCCTGGTAGATGATAAGAGTATAAATATATTGAATATTTTTCATAAATATGTGTTTTTTATTATGCATCGGAACCTGCTATTTCATGAGCCATCTACTGTTAAGTTATGGATATTGCATTTTGGAAGAACTTTCATGGATAACTTGCCCCCTTTTTGTGAGGTTGAATGAAAGAAAACAGTAAATATCTCATCAAGCATTTCTTCAATGCGATGCTATCATAAAAGTCATCGAATCGCCTTCTTTTAGAAAGAAATCACTGTCTTGAATATGACTCAGCGAACTCTTGTTCTTTTGCATGCCTTTTCTGCATGACAATTGTATTCACGGAAATAGTGTAACTGTGATTCCTCCTACACATTGGCAAAGATCGCCTCCCTTTGGTGTTTAGGCCTTAAGACTCTCACCAGAGAGGAATATATTTAACTCACCCTGTCGCATTAGTTGGCTTACAGAATCTCACCTAGAGAAGAAATATTTTTCACCCCGCGGTTATCCGAGTATCGAGTTTTTCGGTTAGAAGTGGAGTCCTCTTTTCAGAATCTATAATTATCTGTCTTAAATAGTGTATGTCTCTAATTTTATGTGTGTGGTGTACGTGCGTGTGTCAATAAAGCTATCTGAGTTCTCCAACCTGCGCCTCAAAGTATCCCAACCCAATTCCCATCCAGTTGCAATCTGGTTTCTCACCTGCACACTACAACATAAAGATATCTTTATTATGTATGTTATGCAATATATGCTACAATGTGGTGCCTGAACTGTTAATTGCCATTACAATAGTACATCATATATGCACGTCAGAAATTTTACAATGTTATCTAAACAACTCAATTCATTAGTTAAAATTCCTGGAGAAAATGTATAATTTAGGGTTCTATTCTAATGCCAGAGCTCTAATGAGCTTGAAATAACTGATACTGTCATATCGCGGGTAGAAAAATGGCGTCCCCCATCCCTCCCTGAAGAAAGAAGAACTGTTATCAGATATTACAAAATGCATGTTAATTACGTATATGCATTTAACAATTATATTTTAACAACAAACTAAACTTTCTACTTTTACAAATAATTGTTTTAATTGTAAGTGTTTAGTTTTATATACATTCAAATGCCTTGTATTTGTGTAGTAGCTTGACCTAAATTAGTAATTCTTATTACTTTTAAGGTGTTTTAATTTAAATCCAGTTACTACAGTTCATGAGGGAAAAATGCTGAAAGACTTATTTAAAGATCGAGTTTACTGTTCCTGTTAACCGTTCCGGAAAAAACAATGGAAATAAAATACAACAACTAAAGGTGTATATGCTTATTACTATCTTTTTATTTTTTCTTTTATCTTTTTAATCTTATTTTTCAACAACAACGTCAGTGATATTTTAACTTTGGTATAATATTAATTTAAAGGCATTTTTCTTTGGTTTGTTACCTTACCTTCTAAATAATGCACTTACCCTGTAACGAGGTTATAAGAATTAAAGGCATAGTATAACAGTTAATGGACGCGGGTATAATAGTAAACAATGATATAACAGTTAATGAATGACCATCTCATTGCGTGGTTGTACTGCATATACAGCTATTTACGAGGGCTGTCTGATTAGTCTGTAACCTGATACGGGGTATCAACCATTATCAACATTTTGTTGTTGTTTTGTAGTGAAAATTAATATATGTTTCTCGTATTTGTAATTAAAAATGTTATTTATTACCAGAATTGAAATTATCGAAAATCATTTAAAGTCATTTTAATTTGCGATTCTGAGGAACAGATAGTCAAATATTTATGTATAAAAATTTCGTATTATATAACTTAAATTATTATGATTTAAAAATATTCTACTGTTGTAATTAATTTGTTAATTACTTCTGTTGTAATTAATCTGTGTCTTAATTTTTTTTATTGATAATATTTCATTATAATAGAATGAATAATATTGAATTGAATAATATTTCATTATAATAGAATGAATATTGAATTGAATAATATTTTCATTGATTTAAGTGTTTATTCAATAATATTAAAAAAAATAATATTCATTCAATCAAAAAGCTGTTTAAATTATTATTTTTAATTGCAATTGCACATTCTGTTTGAAAATTTTATGTTGCATTAGTGTTTGCAAATCCATTATGTTACTTAATTTTATTATACGACATTTGAATTTCATAATTTATGAACAGTAATTTAATTAACGTTTACCCAATTCAAAGTTTCAAAACATATATTAATTTTCATTACAAAACAACAACAAAATTTTTTTTTGTTGATAGTTTGATACCCCGTATCAAGGTTGCAGATAATCCAGACAGCCCTGTAAATGGCTGTATGTGCGGTACAACCACGCAATGAGATGGTCATTCATTAACTGTTATATCATTGTTTTACTGTATACCCCGCGTCCTGCTGCCTTTAATTATAACCGTTACAAACAAAGTGCAATAACTAGAAGGTAAAGGTAACAAGCTCTGCTAGAAGTATGACCATACCAAAGTTAAATGACAGGCCGAAAAATGGGTAAAACAAAGAAAAATAAAAAGACAATGGCTATACACTGAATTGTTGACATTTTACATCCATTATTTCGGAACGGGGCCCGGCATCGATCTTTAAATGGGGCTCTTTCAGTACTCGTAACAATAGTAACGATTTAAAATTCAAGGCACTATTTAATGAAATTACTAATTTGGAATAAACACTACACAAATACAGGCATTTGAGCTGTATAAACTAAACACTTACAGTGAAGCAATTGACTAGTAGAAAGTTGTTAAAATATAATTGTTAAATGCATATCGTAATTAACATGCATTTAACTGTATCTGATGAAGGGAAGACTCCTTTCACGGTATTTCAAGCTCGTCTCTGGCATAGAGTAAGTCATACATTTTCTCAGGAATAATTGAGTATTTAGATAACATTGTAAAAATCTGACATTACAGCTTCGTGTACTATTGTAATGACGCATATATTACATAATTACAATACTTTATGTTGTAGTGTGCAGAAACAATTTACCTTGAGGCACGCATAAAGTAGAGACATACACTATTTAGACTGAATAATTAATTCTGGAAAAGGACTCCATACCAGCTCGGCTACTCAGACTGAGATAACCAGTTGCAACAAGCAATATGCGACAGTGTGAAGTTAAGCCACTCTGGTGAAGTCTTCAAACCTGAAGCTGAGTACTATATGTGTAGGAGGGCTCCTGATACACTAATTCGTGAGCTGCAATCATGCAGAGCATTCCTTGAAGTGTGTTTCTTTTTCTAAAGAAGGCATTCGGCTTTTATAACATTGAAGAAAATATGACAAAGTATTTTTACTCTTTCATTCAGCTTTCATGAAAGGGCTTAGTATCAAGCTCTTATAGCAACAGATGGCTTCATAATGTAGATTCCCCATGTATAACTGTATTTATGAAAATATTCAATATATTTACTCTTTATCATCTACCAGGGAAAAACACTAAACATAACTCGAAAAAAAAATTACTATAGTAAATTACGGATTACAGCGTGTAATAAGTAAATAAAAATTATATTCATTTTAGCCACTACAAGAGAATAATAAGAGAGGTGACGTAACCTGCACGCACCCCCTATCGCAAAGTGTGCGTCTGTGCAGCACTTACCCATAAGGCAAGACAATGTCTGTGTTTACTGCTACATTAGAAAAGAAGGAAAATGAAAATTGTTCACTCTGATTATATAAAAATGTAAAGCATTTTATTGTTTAAAAATAAATGAACTGATTGAAAACTTCAAGATAATATGATGAAATATTATTCCATTTCCACACTGTACTTCTATTGCCATTTTTCTGGCAATCACTAAAATATGATTTGTTTGTTTATTTTGAACAAATATTTTGAACGATTTAATTAGCTATCTCTAAATTTTATTTTGGTATAAGAATAATTTTTATTTCATAAAACCTAAATAATTGATTCTTGTAAAATTCGGTGCTTTATTTTCTGAGAAGTTATCTTCGTATATATTGCAACAAATATTCTAACTCATCTTAATAATTCATATCAAACTTAAACTGAAACAAGTATTTCCTACAGTAAAAACTTTAGTTTCAACCTTCAATTAAAAGTATATAATATACGCGACATAATATATTCGCAGTAAAGATAACCCCATTTACAACTGCGCTCTAATAAACTACACTGTGAAACTGCTGGCTTTGCCAATGTAAAAGAAAAGTTTAAATATTGTTTGTCTTATATACAAAATTCATGGAAATGCTTTTTCAAATAATTTCAGACATTTCAGGGTAAATGTTTCCATTTCTTAATCATTTAAAAGTTTATGCAACTTTATTTATTTGATTCTTAGGCAAAATTATTTTTGTTTTGTACAAATATTGATATTTTTTTCCTAAGTTGCAATGATTGCCTGTTTGCTCAATCATATGTCAATTTCTTTATAACATATTTAATACTAAATAAACTATTTGGCTATGAGACATTTCTGAAACATTATTATGTCTAGATAGTAATTTAGTTTAGAGGCTGCTTTGTTTATACAGGCATGGCTATTTTCATCCCCTAACGAAAGTTCACTGTTCACGTTAGTTTACGATTAAGAGAAATGAAAAAATCTTATACAGTGTATCATTTGTGATTAATTTCGAATTAATTATTCAACGTATTCTCAAATCTTTGTTATATATAAAATATTTGAGTAAGTATTTTCATCATTATATCTTGTCTTGAATAAATTTATGCATTTCATATTTAATTATATTACATTTAAGTGCTGAAAGTACATTCGATCATCAGAAATTCCCATTCCATTAAAATAATGCTTCTCAACTGAGATTATTATTTACCATTTCTTTCAAATATCGAGGCAAAACAAAAAGGACATGTATGTATTATTCTATTTATTACATTTTTAACATTCTTATTTACCGTATACAGAATTTTCCTGGCTTTCGTGGTATGTGTGATTGTGTGTATTATTTTAGGATTTAATGCTAATAATATGTAATAATTGTTAATTTGAACATTTGAAAATAATATTTTAAGTGTATTGTGACATGAATTCCAAGCTTCATGTAATTTTATTCAGTAACGTAAACACAAAGTTTTCTGACCCAGACAGCCACTATGACTCCATGTTCGTCTCATAAAAAGTGATATCCAAGCTGTAATGTTATCAGAAATCAAAAAACATCTTCTTTGAGAATAGAAAATTCAATTTTGCTTTGTCTTATTCTTTGATTTTAAACATAAATGAAGAACCTGCTAATTTCTTATGCCTGAACACTATTTCATGTATTTGAGCTTGAAATCTGATCTGCTAGATTCAGACGAAATGTTTCGGGCAACCCTACAATAGGCAGACAGCAAAGGATTCCCGCAACCATGGCACCGACGGGGTCAGACTGAGCTGTGACCAGGCGCCGAAAGCAGTCGCGGACTCCCCAGGCTGCCATGGTTATCACCCAAAAAAAACCCCTAAATCTACTTTTATAAGGCATCTGCTAGGCTGGAATTTTGCGTCAAATATTTGAGATTTTCTAAATAGCAAAGAGAATCATGACGACATTGGACAATGGTGACTTACAAATGGTTTCTGCACTTAATCATACGTCAAGAAAGATCTGACGTTAAAAGGTAAAATTAAAAATGCTTTTGTGCGCTTCAAGTGTCAACCGGCGATTCAATCAGATTTTCATCTTTCTTAGAAAATGAAGGGTGGATCACTGGAAAAGACCATTTCTTTGTTTTTCACCATGGTTCTTGGAAATGGTACATTTTCACGCGTCTTAAATTCATGATATTTTACTATTCAATTCTGGCATCAAACCTATTTTTGTATTCTCTGCAGAAACCATGAAACTT
>BPLR01012864.1:0-37202 GCA_021605095.1 Caerostris extrusa | reverse complement strand
TGCAGCATATCAGATTTAATGAATGATTAATTAATTTAATGGGATGATGCAGCATAATTAAAGAAATGATTAAATAATATAATGAATGATGCAGCATAAATTAATGGATGATACCGCATAAATAATGGATGATCAATTAATTTGGGCTGATGATGCAGCATAATTAATGAATGATTAAATTGATTTAATGGATGATGCAGCATATTTAAGGATGATACAGTATTAATTAATGAATGATTTAATTAATTTAATGGATGATGCAGCATAATTACTAATTAAAGAATGCAGCATTAATGCTAATTAATTTAATGGATGATGCAGCATAATTAATGAATGATTAAATTAAATTTCTAAGGGATGATGCAGCATAAATAATGAATTAATTAATTTAATGGATGATGCAGCATAATTAATGAATAATTAATTAAGCGAAAGGATGAGGCAGCATAATAATGGTGTATTCAGAGGGAAAATATTTTCTTCCATACTATAATTTTAAACAGGTTGACAATGTTTAAAATAATTTCTGCGAGTTAAATATTGCGTTACAGGGCTTGATGGCTTTCTCTCTGGCGCTCGACTCTCTATATGTTGATTTTATTCCCCTTATTTTATTTTTTATTTTTATTTTTCTTTCATTTCATTTACTGAGCAAGCCATTTCTCTTATCATTTACCTCCGAAGGAACCATCAAGATAGAGATATATGGAGGCTAACGCTGCCAAAATGCCTCAATAATGTTAAACTGTCTGTCTGGCTGCTCGGTATCGCAGATTTCTTGTTCGAATTCCGTTGGTGCCATGGATGTTTGTAGTGGTTCGTAACCCATTTTAAATCGTAAGTTCCTGTCTAGTATGATCGTAGAGCGTTGCTGAGGATAGTGCTACTCGCGTCCGTAGTGCTAAATGAGTAACAGTGGTGCAGCCCTTGCTTATGGCAAAAGAATAACTGTCTAAGTATGTGTTAGATGCATTAGAGAGAGTCACTCGGCCATCAAACCCCCCTAATTTTTCAAAAGCATCATTAAAAATCCAAGAATCGAAAAATTAAATCGAAAGGAGAAATAACTATTTTATCACATTTTTAGGCAGGCTAGGCTATTTAGGCATTTTTTGTCGCATTCTTAGGGCATATATTAATATGACATTTATCAAATATCATATTCCTATTAAATAATCATCATCATTTGCGCAACAGCCCCGTGGTAGGCCAAGGCCGTCTGCTCGCTGGCAGATTTCTAAACAGTAGATGTTTTTCTTTTTTACAGGGCAAGGGTTGAAACTCTACGCCCAACAGTCAAATGGGACTGATACCTAAGATTTAAAGTGGATTCCGAGCCATTACAAATATCCATGGCTCCGCCGGTGTTCGAACAGGAAACCTGTGACATCGAACACCAGACCTCTAGCCAATCAGCCATCAGGTCCCCCTCATATTACAAAAACATCATTGAAAAAATCCAAAAAAATTCATCTAGAAAGGTATGCATCCATCGAATTTACAACCAATGTGTGTGCATCAGATACAAATAATATATATTTCTTAAGCAAATTTAAAAACTAAAAGAAAAAAATTTGAATAAGGTAAATATTAATTGTACAATATACCTAAATATAAACAATGAGAAATTCTGCATATTATATTAAACGTTTCTTAACATTACAGCAATTATTTAAAATAATACCTCACTTATTATATGCCAAAGTTATTTAAATAAATTCAATTTACAAATTTGTCAAAATTGGCTACTTACATGTTGGTAGCTTAAATGATAAATATAAAATGAAATTCACTGGAATTTTTTATCAAGTGTCAGTCTGATAAATCATCACACCATATTTTTTTTTATTAATTCAGTGTTAGCACATGATACGTTTTAATGCACTTATGTTCAACAATACTGGTAACACAAGGTTCGACTATAAGTGCAGTGTGTTTTTTCAAAAGATACCAAAAAGTGTAATCTCGCTTTAAAAATAAATTTATAAGTAAATAACTAATAAATAAGATAACAGAATTGTAGTTATCTTTTCACTGGTAAGTGGGTTTTCAAACTAGTCATTTCTAACTTTTATTTAAAAGGGGGAAATCCAAATAATTTTTTTTTTTAAAAACTATCTTCTTCCAAATCATTTTTTTCTAGTAAACTGCTCTCGTGTGATCTCTCTGATTTTTTTACCCAAAGTTTCTCTTTCAAGAAAATTTTTCTTAGTTCCCTTGAAAGCGATGTCATTGATGAGTCTTATTGTTATTTTTGAGAAATATATACATACGTTGTATATGTGTTAGGAGATATATGGTGCTTTAAAGGCAGAAAAAGGATAAATCGATTTCTTATTAGAGGTGCTAATCAGATATAAGCTGCCTTTGAAGAAAAAAAAAAAGTATAATAGTTAGTCTGGAATTTTGACATCTAGTTGTTTTTTTTTTTTTAATATTAATTTAAAATTTTTATTGTAAAAATTAAGATTTTTTATTCATTCGCTTCGGTAGAAAGAGATGAGTTTGAGTCAACGAATCGAGTTTAACAGGGTCGAAGAAAAAAATTGAAACTTGAACACTTTATAACTTTTTATTTTTCTCGTTAAAAGTTAATCCCTTGCTGTTAATAATGTTATTTATTTTTTCCGTTAAAAAGTTTTATTTTACAACGTTGTAAGTACTGCAATCACTTTTAACCAAATTACTACTGTGCCCAAAAAGTTAGGTTGTTGGCACTGTCCTTTGATATTGTGGGAAAGTTGACGTCAAAATATTCATCAGTGTTTGAGTTACGTTTGGTTTTATGAGATGCTAAAACGGATTCCGACAATTTTAAATGTCAGAATTCATTGGGCAAAGAACTCGCGTTCAATTTGTTTCCGGAGACATTAGAATGTTGCAGAAGGCATTCGGTAAGCATTCCTATATAGGAAAGAAATATTTAGAAGGGGTATAAACAGTTCAAAGAAGGCAGAGAACGCTTTGAAGATGAAGAGCCCTCTGGTCGACCATCCACCTCAATCGGCGAAGCTCACGTTCAAAAAAAAATTAAAGACTTGGTGCTTGCAAACCTTCGATTTACAATTAGAGACCTTGCTGATGATGTTGGAATTTCAAAAGGATCGGTCAATTCCATTTCGGTCATTCCTTTCCATCAATTCCATTTCGGTCAAAAGGATTGCTCATTCCTCAAATGCGTCAAATCCCGATTGGTACCGAAAACACTGAATGCGCCAGCTCACACTGCATTGATTCTTCGTGAGTTTTTGCCAAAAATAAAACCCATATCGTTCCACAACAACCGTATACACACCGTGCGACTTCTGGCTATTCCCAAATTCAAAAGATCACTCCGTTGACACAGTTTTGAGTCGACTGAAGAGATTCAACGTGAATCGCCGCGCACTTTGAAGACCATCCCTGCCGATGACTTTTTAGCATGCATTGAGGATTGGAAAAAAATTGGCATAAGTGCATTGTGTCCGGTGGACATTACTTTGAAGGCAATGAAATAAATTTGAAAGAATAAATAAAGAGTTTTTGAAAAAAAAAATAATTGGTCTTACTTTTGGGGTACTAGTAATTTAATTTTAGTTCTTGGTGAACCTTTAATTATTAAAAATTTACATAGCATTTTTGTGATTGTTATATTTTTCAAAGAGGATTTAGTACATTTGTAGAATAAAATTTAGACTTCATTTAAAATTTTCATATTTTATTGCACACCAGTGATGTACCAGTGACTCACGAACCAAAAAGAGTTTGAGAATCACTGATCAAATTCATTCTTAACCTATCACAATCTGCTACCACTCCATTTTAATCCATCAGAAATACTGGAACTCTTTCATATCTTTTTGCAAAAGACACATCTCTATTAACCAAAAATAGAAATTTCTATCGTAGTGCCTTTCCGATCAACAAACGTGTTCAAGTGCTGAAATAGCTGCTTCAGAAATGGAAAATCAGAACTATTGTATCCTAAACAGAAGCAGCACTAGCTTCCAAAGAAACTAGATTCAAAAACACCAAACATCATTTTTAACAAACAAATAATTCTGGAAATCATCAGCTAAATTACCAAGAAAGCATTTGAAACCAACGCCTCACTTCTGCAATGTTAAATACAAATTCCTTGGTACTCAAAGGTAATTTTACCCTTTTTTTTCCCTGCAGAAATAATAACATGAGGCATCACAGCAAAATATTAATTTGCATTGCAATACTCAGACCCATCTTTACAATGCATTAGATTCAAACTATAGAAATACTATAAAGCAATATAATTAGACAACTTAATGACATTACGTAGTTCATGAAGAAATTGACGAATCATTCCTAGTTTTAAAATCGATCTCTCATTTCTGCGTTCGCTTACAGAGTGCGTTGCAGTCATTTCGTTCAGGATCGAAGAAGACGCCTGCGACGGCCTATGTGAGTGCCTTGCCTCAACACCTCACGTAAAAATTAGACAACAAATCGTGACAGTAGAGGAAACTTAGTACTATGCTAAATGGTAGTATTCAACTGCGGAAGAAAGCTCACCACTGTTAAAAATTCCCAATTTAACAAACCACACAGCACATATTTGCATGATTTACAATACTTTGGGCAACACCATGATAAAGTTGCGATGTAAAATTGATTTGAAAAGAAAGAGCGATACTTTACTCTTGGTGGGTAAAGTGATGAAAATCACTAATTCAGGATATTTTGAGCAAAACTCGTTTATTTACTTAGTTTTTCCTGAATTGTTTTGCCTCAATGCATGTACATATATAAAGTACTGCGCACTTTCGAACAAAATACTTAGCGCTAGGTTTAGTTACTGTGACAAACACGCATGATCATAATTACAATTAGACAACCATTTATGTAGCTGCTTTACCTGAAATCAAACTCACAATAAAAATCCCAACTTATTGTTAGAATGCAAATTATACTTATGTATATAAAGGGTACTTATGTATATTATATAATTATACTTATGTATATAAGGTTTTTTAAAGAATAATGGTTTTAAAAATAAGTTCAGTTAAAAGTATTACTGAGAGGATGAAAAATTATTTATAGACCAACACCCATCATCTTAATTAGCTGACCCAACACTTATGTAGCTGCTTTTACCTTAAATCTAACACATATTAAAAACCCAATCGCAATTTAGGAATACAAATTATACTTACGTATATAAACTTTTTTTGAAAAATGGTGGGGATAAAAATAAGTGGAATTTAATTTATTATTACTGAAAGTATGCTACACTATTTATATACCAAAAACATCATCATAATTACTAGGCAACCACTTACGTAATTGCTTATACCTGAAATCAAACGCAGTTCGAAATTTCAACTTCAATATAAAAATACCAATCTACACTTATGTATATAAACGTTTTTTAGAAAATGATGGTGGTAAAAATGACTGAATTTATTGTAGTATTAGAGAGAGGATGCAACGTTATTTATAAATAAAGATTCTGAAACTTTCAATGAAATATTTCAAAAATTTATGGAGGATGCAAATTGCTTTGTTGTAAAAGATGGCAATGGTAGATCTAATTGAAGCAATTTTCAATAGTTAGTCTGTAGACTATGTGTAGCGATACAAAATATAGCTTTAAAAGATGAAAAGATTTAATCTGTTATTTGTTAGTCATGCTAATCAGATATAAAGTTTATGCAGTTATTTGTTAAGGATGAAGATGTTATCAGATATACGGGTCATTATAATTAAAGTCCCACTTTCAAAATGCTGTAAAAAAGAACCACTCGTCACAAGGACTTCAAATTTGAACTGAATATATTGAAGAAGGGGAAAACGGTATGACATCGAAAAATTCCAAAGTGTATCAATAGATGGCCCTTTAAATGGCATAATGAAAGTGAATTCGGCTTCCAATGATATTTTGAATCGAAATTACAACGTATTTGGCATGAGTTGCACATTAAACCAACTGTAGGGTTTAATGTGCTTGATTGTTTCGATTTTTTGACGGAAAAAATGACTTCCAAGTCGCACTGTTAGTGGAACACTGTTGTAACACTGTTAGTGGAAAATCCATCCATCATGGGAAGATCATAAGTCCATAACCAAATTGGACGGGAAAAATTGGTGGAACTATTTGGCGAATGGTCATGCGGTTTTCCTTTCTTCAAGTATATTCAGTTGAATTTTGAACTCATTGTGATGAGTGGTTCTTTTTTACAGCATTTTGAAAGTGAGACTTTAATTATAATCACCCTGTATACCGTATGAAATACCACTACACTACTGAAAATCACAATGAGGAAATTGAAAAAGAAAGGCCAATACTTTTCTCTTGGAAGGGGAAAATTATGAAAAACACTAATTCAGGGTATTTTGCACAAAACTCGTTTATTTACTTATTTATTCCGAATTGTTTTTGCCTCAATGCATGCACGTATATAAAGTACTGCCAAAAAGCAAAATATTCAGCTTTAGCTTTAGTTAATGAGACCAACCAGTGACGGATTTAGGTTCGAGGGCCCCCTAGGGGACCTAGTAATTATGGATTCGCATAAATTAAATATATAAATTAGTATATATATGGATTCGCATAAATTTAGGAATATAATTAAATATATAAATTATTATATATATAAAAATTATATATATATATATAATATATATAGGTATAACGAATAAACATACAATTTAGAATAAATTGCTTTTAATTAAGAAATAAATCATATCTATCTAATTAATCATATAATAAAATATATTTGTTTCTTGCTTTCATCCGAGCGAAAGTTATTAAGTAAAAAATAATAAAGTTTTTGAGTAACCGGACAAAAGTATAATTATGGTGAATTATAATTTTGTGTTATGAAATGATGGTTTGGTTTGTCGAGCTATGGTCATCTTATGCACACTTTGGGTTGAACAAACCGGGACCTACAGTTTAATGTGGATTCCGAACCACTCACAAACATCCATGCCACCACCAGGATTCGAACCTGAAGACTGGGATGCCAAAGGCCAGAGCGCTAGCCACTTGGCCACCAGGCCGTATGCGTTATAACGTTGAACAAATGCTACATTTAGATTTTTAAGAAAATTTATGAAAATCTAAAGTTCAATAAATAAATGATATACATAAGTTAGCTTTTAGTACCTATTTGTTAGATATTTAAAATTTTACTATTTACACATTTAATTATTTTAAAAATAGTTCTATCCTTTAAATATTGACATCTTCAGGTTGTCAAAATAAGAAAGGAAGCATTAAAATTCGGTCTTACAGTTTATAAAAAACAAAATCTATCTGAAAATTTTGCCGCCTTAATATTTGTCGCCCCATGCCAGGGCCTAAGCCTAAATCCGTCACTAAGACACACATTATTATTAGACAACCACTCACGTAGCTGCTTACCTGAATTCAAATGCGAATCATTCAACTTCAACGTAAGAATACAAATTATACATGTATATAAAGGGTTTTTTAAAAATGATGGTGGTAAAAAATAAGTGGAAGTTAATGTAGTATTACCGAGAGGATGAAACATTATTTATAGACCAACGCCCATCATCTTAATTAGCTGACCCAGCACTTATGTAGCTGCTTTTACCTTAAATCTAACAAAGACTAAAAACTCACTCGCAATTTAGAATACAAATTATACTTACGTATATAAACCTTTTTTTTTTTTTTTGAAAAAATGGTGGTGGTAAAAATAAGTGGAATTTAATTTATTATTACTGAAAGAATGCTACACTATTTATATACCAAAAAAATCCTCATAACTACTAAGCAACCACTTACGTAATTGCTTATACCTGAAATTAAACGCAGTTCGAAATCTCAACTTCAATTTAAAAAGACCAATTACACTTATGTATATAAGCGTTTTTAGAAAATGATGGTGGTAAAAATGACTGGAATTTATTGTAGTCTTACTGAGAGGATGCAACATTATTTATAAACACAGATTCTGAAACTTTCTATGAAATATTCCGAAAATTGAAAGAGGATGTAAAGTGCTTTGCTATAAGAGATGACAATGGTAGTTTCAAAAAAGTTCCCCCGATTTTTCACATCCAATATGATATGATTTTTCCGTGGTGGATAGGCTTTCCACTAACAGTATCCCAACTGTTGAATGACTAGGAAGTCAGTTTTTCCGTCAAATAACCGAAACAATCAAGCACATTGAACATCACAGTTGGTTTAGTGTGCAACTTATTTTAAATATGTTATAATTTCTATTCAAACTATCACTGGCAGTCTAATTTACTTTCTTTAAGCCGCTTACAGCGCCATCTATTAATGCACTTTGAATTTTTTTTTTTTGATGTCGCACCCTTTCTCCCTTCTTCAAGTGTTTCTTTTTTTTTACAGAGTTTTAAATGGGGGACTTTAATTATTATCACCCTCTATACCGCATGAAATATCATTACTACTGAAAAGTACCATGATAAAATTGTGAAGTAAAACTGATTTGAAAAAGTAATATAAAAAAAAAATTTTAAGTTATAAGTATAAGTATTATACATTTTTTTTAAGTTAATTTTCATTTATTTTTTTAAGTTTATCTGGCGCCATCTATTGGTAGATACATGCAACTTAAATCTAAAAAAAAAAAAACTAAAATTAATTAATTACATTTAATTAATGAATTAATATTTGAAAAAACTGTCAAACATCAATTGTCATCCACTACAAGTTAAAAAAATGTATTTAAACTTGAGTGGATGAATAATAAGTGTTTTATTAACGTTTTAAAATTTGAACAAGATATATATAGGGAAAGTGTGAGCTAATAGAAGGAATTTAAAAAAGAGCGATACATTTCTTTTGAGGTGAAAATGATGAGAAACACTAATTCGGGGTATTTTGCTCAAAACTGCTTTATTCATTTATTTTTCCGTGTTGTTGTGCCTCAATGCATGTACGTACATAAAGTACTGCTCAGTTAGGAGCAAAATATTCAGAGCTAGGTTTAGTTACAGAGATAAACACACATTATCATAATTATGATTATTATTATTAGCCAACCACTTATGTAGCTGCTTTACCTGAAATCTAATACAGAATCAGAAATGCAAACTTAGTGTGCGACAGACAGTTTGACATTATTGAGGCATTTTGGCAGCGTTAGCCTCCATATACCACTAACTTTGATGGTTCCTTTGGAGATAAATGATAACAGGAATGACTTGCTCAGTACGTGGAGTGAAATAAAAATAAAAATAAAAAATAAAATAGGGGGAATAAAACGTTTATTTATTTAGTATGTTTAGAGAGGTGCACGGACGTTTTTTGTTGGTAGGTAGCGTTATCTCATATTCAGGTATTGGGATTAGATATGATTATTCATAGATGGTTGATCGGGCCGTTTAGAGGTAAACAAGATGTTCAACAGATACGGCACTGTTTTAACTTAGAAATTTACTTCTGAAATTTAAAAGGTACTTCAAGTGATAGTGACTACAACAGTAGTTGTTTAACAATGAGAGAATAAAGTTGTACGTGTTAGTCACTAATTAGTAACTAAACAAAGTTATGAATACTACTGTGTCCAAAAGTAAGACCTATTTTCTTTTTTAAAAAAGTCTTTATTTATTCTTCCAAATTTATTTCATCGCCGTCAAAATAATACCCTCCCGACACAATGCATTTATTGCAACTTCTTTTCCAATCCTCGATGCATGCTGAAATGGCATCGGCAGCGATGGCCATCAAAGCGCACGGAGATTCACGTTGAATCTCTTCAATCGACTCAAAACGGTGTCCCCGGTGGTCTTTTGCGTTTAAGGAACAACCAGAAGTCACACGGTGTGAATAAGATTTTTGTGGGACGATATGAGTTTTCATTTTTGACGAAAAAGTCCCGAAAATTGATTGCAGTGTGAGTTGGCGCATTCAGTGCTTTCGGTACCTTTTGAAATTTCAACATCAACATCAAGGTCTCTAATTGTAAATCGACGGTTTGCAAGCCCCAAATATTTAATTTTTTGAACGTGAGCTTCGTCAGTTGACGTGTATGGTCGAACACAGGGCTCCTGGTCTTCAACGCGTTCTCTGCCTTCTTTGAAATATTTACACCCCTTTTAAACTTTTTTTCCGATATAGGTATGCTCACCGAATACCTTTTGTAACATTCTATATGTTTCCGCAAACAAAATTGAATGCAAGGTCTTTGCACAATTAATTCAGATATTTTAAAAATCGCCGGAATCAGTTTTAGCGTTTCACAAAGCCAAGATTAACTCAAACCAATAATGAAAATTTTAACGTCGAATTTCACACAGATGTCAAGGATAGTACCAGCAACATAAAAAAAGAGAAAAAATCGTGAAGGTATCCGTTGGGTAATTGTAAAAGGATTTTTCTAATTTCAAAAGAAAAAATCAGGTCTGGATTACTGAACGACTAGAATAGAATCTGTGTCATTGTCCTGATCGAGTTTATAAAAATTTAAAGATACGAAATTTCCATAGGCTGCTCTCAACATAAAAAAGAAACCTAGATGAAAAAAATGCCGAATACCTATTGAATTCTAAATTTGAAAACTTTCTTTGCGTTCCTTATATTTGACAAGTATCCGTATAAAACGATCGATTCGCCCAATTTATCTTTCGAAACGATAGTCTAGATAGTTTCACACAATCGATAATCGAATCATAGAAAAATGTTCGCATTAGATCAACGACTGCCATTGTTTTTCTTAGCAATTTGCATCGATATGTTTCGGTTAAAAGTTTTGAGTCTGTGCTTTATAATAATGAAGCCTCCTCTCAGTAATAATGCATCATATTCCACTCAATAATGTTGCCACTTAATTTTCCTTGGGGATACGAATATATGAACATATATTTTGACGTCATGGTAATATTCTAGGAATTCTGAACAATTCTTTAAGTAATAGTAACTGCAATAGTGGTTGCTTAACAATGAGAAAAAAAAATTGTTTGCGATATGCTTTGTAACTAAGCAAGGTCATGAATATATATTTTTCTTCAGTTTTTAGTATAACTATTGCGAATGTTACTTAAGTACACGTTGCGTGCTACTGTTGTGTGTTTTATAATAATGAAGCATCCTCTCAGTAATATTGCATCATATTCCACTCAACAATGTTAAAAACCACATTTTCCTTGGGGACACGAATATATGAACATATACTTCGCCGTCATGGCGCTATTCTAAAACTTGAACACATCTTTAAGTAATAGTGACTGCAATAGTAGTTGCTTAACAATAAGAAAAAGTTCTATATGATATACTTTGTAACTAAACAAAGTCATGAATGTGTTTTTCTTAAGTTTTTAGTTTACGCTATTAAGAATATTAATTATAATATACGTTGCATACTACTGTTTCCAAAAGTAAGACCCATTTAAAATCCCCGACACTTATGGAATTTCAATTTTAATTAGATTTCACGTCAAAATATTCATTAGTGTTTGAGTTACGATTGGCTTTTGTGAAACGCTAAAACTGATTCCGGCGATTTTTGAAATGTCTGAATTAATTGAGCAAAGAACTTGTATTCAATTTTGTTTGCGGAAACGTATAGAATGTTGCAAAAGGCATTCGGTGAGCATTCCTGTATCGGAAAGAAAGGTTTAGAAGTGATATAAACTTTTCAAAGAAGATAGAGAACGCTTTGAAGACGAAGAGCCCTCTGGGCGACCATCAACCTCAACCGACGAAGCTCACGTCAAAAAATTAAATATTTGGTGCTTGCAAACCGTCGATTTACAGCTAGAGACCTTGATGATGATGTTGGAATTTCAAAAGGATCGGTCAATTCTATTTTGGGCCTGAAATGCGTTAAATCTCGATTAGTATTGAAAACATTGAATGGGCCAACACACACTGCATTGATTTTTCGTGACCTTTTCGCCAAAAATGAAACCCATATCGTTCCACAACCACCATATTCACGCCGTACGACTTCTGGCTATTCTCTAAGCTCAAAAGACCACTTTGGGGACACCGTTTTGAGTCGACTGAAGAGATTCAACTTGAATCTACGCGTGCCTTGAAGGCCATCTCTGCCATTGACTTTTTTAGCATGCATTGAGGATTGAAAAAAAGTTGGCATAAATGCATTGTGTCCGAAGGATACCTTGAAGGCAAAGAAATAAATTTGGAAGAATAAATAAAGAGTTTTTGATAAAAAAAAATCATTCATCTTATTTTTGGGCACAGTAGTATTCCACTCATTAATGTTACCACATATTTTAATTGGGGTCACGAATTTACGAACTTATATATCGGCGTTATGGTATAATTCGTTTTTTGCTTCATATTTGCTCAGAAAAAAGCGACTATTTAGTTAGTCGCTAAAAATAAATTGTAATAATAGTAATAATCATGTATTCTCAGTTCTTTTAGTCGATCACTGAAAATAGCTTCGCATATTACTCTTCCGGAAAATGCTAAACGCCCCAGGGCGGTTCTTTACAATTTGCAAAGTTCCTAGACTAACTCGTCCTTTCGTCCACTTTTCTAGCAGCGGTTACCCTATCCTCCTGTGGAATCTCTTTTTAATTTGCTATTTTACTGTTTTATATCATTCATTTTCTTCTTAAAATTTTGAATTTGGGGACATTTTCCTTAACTACTTATTTCCTGTTTTTTGATAACCATGTTTCTCCTACTTATCGCCATGTACTCATTTTGACCAGATAGGAGTTTAAGGCCTCCTGGGCACAAGGTACTCCGAAAAACTGTAAAGAAGAACGACTTAAGCAGTTGGTCCCGGTCTCATATGACAGTTGGGCGTAGAGCTAACAACTGTATCACGTAAATAGAAAAACATCTCTCGTCTCGAAATCTACCTGTAGGTTGACAGCCTTGGCCACACACGCCTTGGCCCCACATTGGGCTGTTGCGCCAATGATGATGATAACATGCAGAAAGGATTTACACAAGAAAAAAACATATTAGTGTAGTTAACCAATATTCACAAAAATGTAATTACAATTCTGTCAAACAACATGTTTTCTTCTGTATGAGGTAATAAATAATAATTTTTTCATAATTTTAATGCGTAAGTGACAAAAAAAATATCTACTCCAATGAGAAGTAAGGGAAGCTGACAATCCATCCTCTTGACAGATTTTCAGCCTGTGTCCAAGATGATTCCCTCTTGGTTTCGTGCATCACGACGTGTTATAATTAATGTCTGCAGCAGACCACGTGTTTTAGATTCGATATGGACTCAAGAAATCTCTAAATCCACTGTTTTATAACTCAACAAATTACATCGATATATTTCAGTTAAAGTTTTGGAGCGCTTGTTTTAAAATAATAAAGTATCTTCTCAATAATATTGCATCGTAATCCACTCAATAATGTTACCACCAAAATTTTCTTCATGACACGTATATATGAATATATATTTTGACCGAAGGGTTTTTTTCTATGAACTATAGAGGGTTCTTCAAGTGATGTTATAGTAAGTACAACTGTAGTTGCATGACAATGAGAAAATAAGGTGTGTGCTAATCTTTATGATAGAAAAACGTAATGAATGTATTGTTCTTAAGCCTTCAGTAAAAGATGTTGAGTTAAATATTAATTACATATACGATGCATACACGAAATACTCTGAATTGGTGATTCTCAAATTTTTTCGTCACTCACTAAGAAAGGAGTGATATCCTATTTATTTAAGTTCCCATTTACTTTGTTATTAAAGTATTTGGCAGTAGAAGTGATGCTCGTTTATGTCTTCCATTTACATTTTGGGCAAGTTTTCTTTTGTCTGCCTTGCTGCTGTTCATGCATTGTATTTGCTCCTCTTCTAAAATTTCTCCAAGTTAGAAGCTCTCGGCTGCCACCATGCCAAACCATCAACATCATCAAAGCACAAGAAAGGAATCGCCAACATAAAGAACAGCTTCCTTTTTTCTACTTTGTTGTGTCATGCACTGTATATTTTTCTCATCTGAAGTTTTTCCAGGATAGTAACCTGCGGCTGCCACCATGCTAAATCATCAGCATCACCAATGCTCAAGAAAGAAATCGCAACCACAAAGAACAATTTTTCTTTTCTACTTCGCTGCTTTCTCATGCACTGTATATTTCTCCTCATCTGATGTGCGGCCTGGTAGCCAAGTGGCTAGCGCTCTGGTCTTTGGTATCCCAGGCTTCAGGTTCGAATCCTGGCGGTGGCATGGATGTTTGTTGGTGGTTCGGAATCCACGTTAAACTGTAGGTCCCGGTCTGTTTAGCCCTCGGGAGCACAAGATGACCGTAGAGCGACAAACCAAACCTCATCTGATGTTTTTCCCTGATAGAGGCTTGC
The DNA here is from genome assembly GCA_021605095.1 of Caerostris extrusa. NCBI lineage: Eukaryota > Metazoa > Arthropoda > Arachnida > Araneae > Araneidae > Caerostris > Caerostris extrusa. The sequence goes on along the minus strand of BPLR01012864.1, from coordinate 22,932 downwards.
GGCTATCTTGTACTCAAGGTGCTTCGTTAAATACAAATTTGTTGTAGAAGTGATGAAAATGCAGTTATTACTATACAACATGCAGAAATGATTTTAGAAGGAATAGCATATTGTTGTAATTAAGTAATATTCGCGAAAAATTTAATTATAATACTGTAAAAACAACATGTATCCTTCTGCAATAAGTATTAAACAATTATTTTTCGAAATTTTAATGCCTGTGTTTTGTTAAAAATTTTCAAAATAGTTTTGATTGTTTTATTCGAGTACTGGGTACTTTTCCCTATGCCATTGTGCAATTGACATATAGCCGATTCAGTATTACTCAGCGTAGACCGTGGAATCTTGCTATGCTGCATCCGCATTTTTCCATCATGTATGGCATCTTTGCAAAGTCCAGCCTTATCAAGACATTGTGGTCTACATATATGAATGTATACACATTTACTGTCACTTTATTAATTCTTTGTTATTATGGGTTTTTTTTCGATTGCTGACATATTTGGCGACATACGAATTTCAGGAGATACGAGACAATTTATGTCTAAAAGAGCAAATATGTCGAAAAAATTTACACAGGATGCCTCAAAAGCATGCATGTTAAAATGCATCCTTATTTCAACATAATCCTATTGTCCCATAATATTTTGAGATAGTGGTATCTTTTCAAAATCAGACATTGTGGTATACGTATAGAAATATCTACACATTTGCAGTTACTATATCAATTATTTATTATTATGTTTTCTTTTTGGAAACAGGCTGAAACTCCTGCCTATTCAGTTACTTCTGAGAATAAAGAAAAACAAAACTTCTGGTCGACTCGTCGCAGAACTCTCTCAACTCTTCCAAAACTTCCTTTTAGACAATCCGTCAAGATTTAAGGGGGAGGTCAGCTTACCTCACTTCTCATTGGTGTAGATACTTCTTAGTTCGTGGCCTATCACCTATATACATATTCAACCTGTAATTATTTCGTAGGTCGAACAGACATTCTCTAATTGATTGTGACATTGCTTAGTGACAGATTGTTCTCATTAGCAAAAAGCACTAATTGCATGTAATAATAAGCAGAATAACACAGATTAAATTTAAAAAACCCCATTTAAATTTGAGAGGTGGATTGGTATTACTCTCTCCCGTGAGTAAAATAATGCTACAGCAGGCTTGTTAAAATGTATCCATATTTCAACAGCCATTTTAAGCCTACTTTCTCTCTGAGATGATATGTGGATCTGTTCGAGAAAAAACAGTATGATTCACATCTTACTGCTTTTCTCGAACACTGTTATATATCATTCAAGTCAACTGGTTTATCTTATCTATTCCTGGCATATGAACGGGAATTCGATTTCGTCGTTGCCTTTAGAGATTCAATCATGCTCCTTTAGTTCATTGTCCGCCATACGATTTAGGCTTTATTCTTGGCCTTCAAATGTACAACACCGAAAACCAGTAAAGAGTGACTGACTGACTCTAAAAAAAGAACAGCTGATAGCTAAAAGAACCATTAATTAATAGAAAAATACATGAAAATATCGATACGGAAAATTAAAAAAAATCAGAATTACTTACAGTGTAAAGCAATAAAATTAATCATATCTGAACATGAGTTAAAAAAACCATATTTACGTGCATCTTCACTTGAACCAATTTCGAAGAGTAACAATATATTTTTAAAATAAAAGTACTCAAAATGTATAAAAGTAAATTTATAGTTACTGTGGTAATCGTACGTTTTTTTTTTTATAGATATAATTTGTCAACATGTTTGGAGGACACTTCATTTTTTTTTTCGGAAAAAAAGTCGAGATATATTTAAATTCAGAACAAAACAATGGATATCATAATCACTTTAAATTAATAAGTCAACTCCGAAATGGAAAAGAATAATTTGAAAATAAAATCATCAATACAATTCAAGCTCATATTTTTAGTGCAGCAAGGAAAACATATTTAACTGCGTTATTATACTGTAAATAAATGCCTACTGGTCGAAATATTTTTAAAAAAAGATACACATATGCAGGATTTCTTAATAAATAAAACTTTACAATATTTAAATTTTGTAGAGCTCGTTTGAACCAAAAATTTTTAAGTTGCTTTTTATGGCTATCTAATGTTAAGGACTCTGCAACAAATAAATCTAACATAAATACTTTATATTAAAACGAAATAAATGAAGAATATATTTATGTTTCTTAGTATAGTATTATGAAGGGAGGCATACTACATACTAACATTGCAAAAGAAATTTATATATACAAATTCCTTCTGACTACCACTTTTAAACTAATAGGAACACATATATAAACGTAAAAAAACGTATGAAAATTGACATTATGATTACACAGATCTGACTGTTAATATCTCGAAATTTTTTTCTGGGTATGAATCTAAATCTTAGCGTTGTTGGAAACATTGTTTAATCTCTGTTTATAAATGTGGCTAGTGAGCAGTAATTTTGTGAGATTTACATCGTGACGCCACTAGCCATGTCCATCTGTTCTACTAAAACCTTTTGCTGGTAAAGTGGTGCCTTTTGGAGAGATGTATGAATCAGCATTATTGCCAACTGATTTTTATTTGCAGAAGTTGACATTAACCCGTTTTAAGTATTAGATAAAGTACACTTTTAGTATCCAGGTGCTTATTTTTCTTTTTGTAACTGAGCAAAATCTTATTAATTATTTTAATTAAAATCTGAAATTCTAAGAAAAACAAAGCACCTTCCATACAAATTTCTGTAACAACAAATTCTTCTTGGACTACATTAAATGTTTAATATTCAGGTGATTATTTTCTTTTTTAAAACTGAGCTAAATCATATTATGTGTTTTAATTCTTGATTAAAATCTGAAAAAGAAATACCTGCCGTATGATGTTTTTGTAAGGGAAATTAAATTATGATCAGGATTATCAACGGTAACAATAAAGGCAGCAAACATAGGATGCTTCCATTTTCAGTAAAAGAAAAATTTAAGAAAAATGCTAAGCCTCTTCTATATCAATTGCGGAGAAAAAGAACATGATACTTTCTGAATAAGTTACAGGGCCTTTCAGACGCCAAAGTCGAGAAATCAAAATTTTTAAGTACTTCAGTCCAAAAACCAACAAAATCAACCCATTAAATATCTTTCGCACAAGATCTCAAACCTACGTCGATGAGGCCAAAATTAAGCAGAACCGCAGCAGCAGAATAATTGAATAATTAATAAGCTTTAATTAATAATTAAAGTAGAACCTGTTTGGTAAAACACATAATTGGCATGGTGTCATTGCCGCTGATAATTTATTTATTTATTATTATTTTTTTTTTTTTTTGCATTTTAGTCTAATAAATAAAGCGTCTAGTGAATATTAATATTTTTCAATAATATATATTTATATATATTTAAAAATAAAACAATGCTTTGAATGCTTTTATATAAATGAATTTATTCAATAATCATTTTGAATATTTCAATATGAAACATCTATTAAAAAACTATCATGTTAATGCATGATAGGTTTCTAAATGACGTATTACAATGACTAAAAGTGTGCTATTTCCATTACAAAATTTTAAACGATTTCCCGAAAAAACATTAAATCGGTGTTTCGCGGGAGATATAAAAAAAACCCATCAATTTAATAAAATGGAAAAATTAAAATTACAAACAAGGTTTTAAGAAACAATCTAAAAAAGCGCAGGCCGAGTATCTCTGTGCTGTCTTTTTCACGTACATGTGCACGGAACATGTTTTTTTTTTTTTTTTTTTTTTTTTTGATACATGTGAGTGAGACAATTTGTGGTCAGATGGATTATTCATTGCCATTCGAATTTACACGAACGGACACTTTAACATTGCCGTTATTAACCGGACAACACACAGCCACCAGAGATTCCCAGCACCACGCCGTTTCATCTTAATATCGCCAGGTACATATATAATGAAATTTCGTATTTTAAAATAAAGTGGTGAACTGTCAATAACATCTAAAGCAGTGAATTCATCCATGTACTTATTCTTCAACAAAAAGTCTTTAAAATCAATTATTTTTTTTAATGGAATTTAGATACCGTATCTATTTTTGTATAATAAAGAAATTTTAAGATATTCGTTAACTAATATTATACAAAGTTCAAATTTTATAGCATGCTCTATTAAGATAATACTAAATTACAAAAAAATTGCTAAAGGTACGAAATAAACCACGATTGAATTCGGTTTCTTTAAATTATCTATAAACGTGAAAAAAAAACACTTCATGTATTAGAAGTAAGTTAAATTTCATCTTCACTTTCATTTCATAATTTAAATAAAAATAAAAATAAAATATTAAATAAATAAATAAAATAAAATATGTCGCTAATATTTAGTTTTATAACGCATTATTCTAATCTCTTTAAATACCGTTATAAGAAACTCAATTATAACATTTATTATTTAACTTGTTAACAACTTTTAATTCATTTTATATTTCACAAATATTGTAAAATGATCCCAGAAATTGCAGTACTTTATACAACGATCGTAGCGCCCTCGATCATAGAAATTGCAGGTTATTCTACGAAGAGAAAACATTTTAAAAGATAAAAAATAACAATTATAAAAAAAAAATTATGATAATTGTTATTATGTTTAGAGCTTACGAAAGATATGATATACAACACATTAAAATTGAATTTTATAAAATTGAATATAAAAAAAAAAAAAAACACAATTGATAGCAAATTAAATTTAAGTTTCACCATTATATATCTCAAATTTTTTAGTTGTATTGCACTTTATTTACAATGACTTTAAATATGATTAAGAGAAGTTTGATAAACAGCAAGTATTATAACTTATGAACAACTTTGATTCATTTTAAATATTGCAAAAAAATCAGGCAGATCACTGGTACACTTCTTAAAACGATCGCAGCGCCTCAATCATACCATTCCTCAAAAAATAGGCATTTTCATAGACAAAATTTCTTATAATTGTTATTTCTTATGATGATTATTGACTTGCCACTTTTTGCGATGCATTAGTCTATTGAGATTTTTATTTCTTCAAAAATACATTTTTTTCTAGAAACATCATTCATAGAGCACTTTAGCAAAATGAAGAGCTTTATGCTACACTTAGTTTCTACGTCAAAGCAAATAATAAAAGACCTAATATATTATTATGTTAGAAATACAGGTTGGAATAACTTTACCTGTTTGGTGGCATCTGCTGTCAGAACTAATAAACAACATGGAAACAAATTTCACATACTGACTTAAAAGGCATTGGTAAATGATTTCTAAGAAAAAAAACCTATTGCGCAGTCTTCGGTACTTGTTAAGTGCCACTTTGACATTTGCACAATCTAGGTAGCTCTTTTTTTATCAGAATTCCTACTGCATACGTGGCAGCAGATCATGAACGGTTGTTGATGAGAATTATAGTCAAACGCTGGAAATTAATGAAATGCAGTAAAGGCAGTGCTCGAACACGAACTTTTATGCAGGATGGAGAATGATAAAATTTTATTCGAAATTATTCCAAAAAGAACAGCTTGTGAATGAAATTTAAATAGGCCGATAAAAATACGAGAGACAAATGCAAATAAACCAATAAGAATAGCTCGTGAAAGAAATTTAAGTAAACCAATAAGAAACGTTGTAAGTGGTCTAGAAACAATAAAATGAACAAGGACACAAAAAAAAAAAAAAAGTGATCAAGGGTATAAAATAAAACGACAACCCAAAACAATGCCTTCAATTTTATGAGTAATAAAGGATCAATAATTTCAACATCTCTTTGAATTATAATTCCTTTAAAATCATTCATAATATCAGAAAGTGAAATTTTGATCTGGAGTTGGTTTCTGTAATTGGGTTTTGTTGCAAGATACTGTGAAGATCCTCCGTCACACAAATATTTTGTTGTAAAGGAAAACATGCCAATGTGCATGACCTGTTAGTTTCGACTGAGATGCTTTTCTGTTATCCAAAAACGTTCAATGTTTTGTATTTTTGTTATTAGTCAGAATCAGTAAATAAGTAATTACTTAATTAAATCAAATAGTTTTCATATTTAAGTGAGGTAAAAATATAATTGCAGTTTCTTATATTAACTTGGCTGAGTATAAACTCAGTAATAAATAAATTCCAATTGCAGAAATTATACTCAAGGAGATCGACAATTGAATTGACGCTCTAACTAACACACAATTTTTGTTTGAAAGATGTAAGCAACATTAAAAAAAAAATTAAATTTAGTGTTATGACTTATCCTCAGTATCCTGTCCTCAGTATTCCATGAGTAATCTACCCATAAAAGGAGAAAAAAGAAGCAGCTTCTGTTGGGATGGAGCGCCCATAGATAGAAGTCTGATTGGCTCAGAGCTGTGAAAAAGAGGGCAGTGCCTTCCGGGAAGAATTTTATGGGGAATTACCCCGCATTTGCGTATCGTATGGGAAAGAACACGGAAAATTCCGACCAAGTAGTCTGACTAACTGCATAAGTGATGTATTTAAAACTATGAATTTATTTAGAATTGTTAATTTTTCAAGGAAAACAAATTTCCCTTAATCTTCCTGTTGCATATCACAATTGTAACATAAGAAACATTCACCTAATGAATAATGAGAAACGAAAATGACAACTACGTTTTTATATTGTCCGCCTAGCACAGTGTTCCTAACCTAGGTTATCTTAGAAAGATTTTGATTATATTAAAATAATATTATTTATAGCGAAAAAACCCAAAAATAGGGATCGAATCGTCTTTACAATCTGAATTGAAAATACGAATTCTAATTATTTTGTAAAAAATAATACTTTACTTTTTAATACTTTAATTACTTTTTAAATATAATACTTTCATTACTTTTCTTATCAAAATTGGTAGAGAAAGTTGGTTTGAGGAATTATTTATTCTCAAACCATTTGACTTCATTTCTTTAACTTCACATGCTCATTTGTTGTATTTATGACGATTTGTGTTGGTGCGAAGCACGTTGGCTGCAAAGAAGCCGCTAGCTTCTATCGTGAGTTAGTGTCCTTTGAAGTTATGAGGTAATACATTAAAAAACAAAGCAGGTAAAGACTAATAGGTGACTTGCCCAGATATATAGACATATACATATAAAAGAATTAAAAGAAAGAGATACATAAAGTTTTGAAGTAATCTAAACTTAATATCTTAATTACTATCTTAATATATAAACATATAAAAACAAATAAAAATAATTAATAAGCAGTTGAAGAAAACGGTTCGAGATATATACAAGTAAACAGATAGAATTAATCTAAAAATAAAAAGAAGTACAACGTAAGGAGAAATGATTGCGAAAACGCATTGGGTAAAATAAGGTGGGAACAAGTCAGGGGTGGGAAGTGGAATCAATTATGAGAGAGGTTCGAGGACGTTTAGCATTTTTGGGGTTTTGGATGTCATAATCTGGGAGCCTTTTGATTAAATCGTTTTGAATATTAGGAAGATTCGAGTAAAAGTTATGGGCAAGCTTTTGAATAAATTGAGGAATTGTTTGCAATTTGAGAGAATGGTGGATATCACTCTTACGGAAAAACCATGGGGCATTAATGATCATTCGAAGAATTTTATTTTGCAGGCAGCAAATGATATTAATATTGGTCTTAGCAGCGGATCCCCAAACCGGGCTAGCATATGTTATTGTAGGCCTCATGTAAGTTTTATGAAAAGAAGTTAACTCTATGTTAGTTTTATGAAGAAGAAGTTAAACAAGCTAGATATCTCGGTGATTCTCGATAAAAATCTCATTTATCTTCCACACATTATCACATGTGTGATAAGTTCAATAAATTCATTCGATTTTTATTTGCCGAATAACCAACCTCCATAGATATTTAGCTTGTTTTACCAGATAACATTCTCTCCCTAGATAGAGATAGTTTGAGAAGGAATGCGTTTGTGTGAGGAAAAGACTGCTTCAGTCTTATTAACATTTAATTTGATTTTCCATTTAGTAAGCCAGCACTCAAGAAGATGAATGTAATTTTGAAGGTACTTGACGAGAAAATGAGTGTTGCGGTGTTGTGAAATGATGGCAGCATAAAGGCTAAGTGTAGTGTTAGATGTTTGTGGAATATCATTCATGAAGAGTGTAAAGAGATGCGGTGCAAAGACAGAGCCTTGAGGCATTCCAGTACAAATGGGTCTAAGGCAGGGGTCGGCAACCTGCGGCTCGCGAGCCACATGCGGCTCTTTGGATGTGAAGCTGCGGCTCTTTAGTTCCAAACGCAAATATTATTTATTTTATCAAAAAAAAAAAAATTAAAAATCGTTTTGAATCGATTAACGAGGATTAGGCACCGATTCTATCTCTCAGCCACTTGTACTCGCTTTTCACCACACACAACAACCCCCCCATCCCCGTGACACGCGTCGTCACTGTCGTCAGTCCATCGGAAGCTCTCGAATAACGCCGTCGTTGGATATTTCTATGTAGGTTTTAATTCGCTTTCGACGTAAGACAGTTTGTCGTCTTCGTCAGTGCTTTGGCTGTGACGTATAGTTTGTTGTTTCAAGTAAAAGAGGTAGAAGCGAATTATCTTCTCAAAGTCAAAAGTTTTTATGTACATATTTTATATATATAACAATAATAAAAAAACGAAGTAAAGGTAGGTAATACAATAAGTATTATATTTTTAAAATACATATTATACATATTTTTTGATGAAAATAATATGAAATAAGATACTTAGAAAATATACTTTTGAAGTCAATAAGAATTGTCTAAAACTGAGAAATCAAAGTACTACTGTTGGATATTGTTGTTGGTACTTTGAGTACTTTTGTATAATATCCAACAGTAGTACGTGAAAGTGTTTTTATTAAAATATATATTTAAAAATTACCTATTTTATTATTTATTTATTTTATAGCTTTTATTATTTAAAAATTAACGTTAAAATAATAATTATAAGTGTAAGTACCTATAAATTTTTATTTATTAAACCTATTTTCGAACCCTGATGATCAAAGTAGGTAGGTATTTGCAGTTTTAGATTGTTTATATGTTTGAGAATTTTCATTGATTTCGGCAAACATAGCTGGGCTATAACACCTTATTATTTACTGTAAACTAAGTATCTAATATTTGCCAAAATTAGAAGAAAAAAAAATGTAAAATGTGCAGACTTAGCCGTGATAAACATGTTCTGACAAGTCCGTTCGTACCAGTCGGCGATCACCGCACGATGAGATGGCGACCACAGATGACGTTCGCTTTCATGTGCAACCCAGGTGGCCTTCCGACTTGTCTCATTTGCCAGATCGAAAAACTGCAAGGATATACCAGGATATTTAACGGCGCACAATAAGAAATCAAATTTAAAGAGAATGAACATTTCACGAAAAACATACTCAGTTTGCTAGTAAATATCCAGCCGGCGAAGAACAGCAATTTCAACCTTTCCAAGATGGGAGGGAATCCACTGCAGCTGATGAGCTGGTCCAAAACAGCTAGTTTAAAAACGATATCCTGCCCGAATTTGTCCAGGATGTTTGGCCAATCCTTCAAATACTGTATTGAGCTCTTAATGTTTGTTAACCAACTGTTTTTTGTCTTTGATTGTTAACAAACTATGTTTGTTTAACCAACTGTCGTTGTCTATGTTTGTAAACTAATACCATGTTTGCCAACAAACATTGACATAAAAATAGTTGGTTAACAGTTTTCTGTTTGTTAACATTAAACAAATCATTATCATGGCTTTTAACTAGCTTAATAAAAAGCCGTTTTTCTTGAGATCAACGGGAGGTGTATAAGCATACATATATAAACCATGCTACGGTAAAAAAATATATACAAACGCTCTTTAATAAAATAGTGATGATAATATGATTTAAATTTCCTACAAAATTACTGAGAGGTATTTTCGTTATATAGTATAAAGATATGTCATTATATAAAGATAGATAAAAATATGCCGATATGCCATTACTTATTAATGAAATATTTCGCAATTTTTATGATAATTTATGCAAATTGCTTTGTATAAGAGTGATAATGCTGGATATTATTAAGTTTTTCTTCATAGTTTTACAATCGATTGTGTAAATAAGTCAACAGTCCCTTTAAGGGATGAATGCATTAATTGTTATATGGGTTGATCAACAATGATGCTTTATGGTTCAGTGGCGAGCTTGATTTTAATGCCACAGGAGTTTTATGGTTCAAGAGTTCCGGTTATGCAATAAACGTTTGCAGTCGTTCGGTATTCACTTTAAAAAAAATTTTTTGATTTATTTTAATAACTTTAATTAATTTTTTCTGTCATTAACTATCTAAATTCTTAATACAATAGAAAATTAGTATTGCTCTGGTCACATCTTAAATTTTAAGTACTTGTAGTACTATTTGAACTTTTAAAAATAATTATTAAAATAAAAATGACTGCAAATACAATGTTGACCAACTTGTCTTATGGCCGGCAATCTACCGGCGAGCCAGACAACCTACTATTGGAAATTATTTTGTATGTGTTTACGTGTTCTGATTGTATCTCTTGTAATTATAATGACTTTTGTTACTTTTGCCTAATTTTAAATTCATTTATTTATTTTATTTTAGCTTAAAATTTTTTTTTTAAGTTTTTAGTTAGTTAATTTTTTTTAAGTTTAATTTTTTTTTTTTAAGTTTTTTTTTTAAGTCTTTTTTTTTTTTGGGCATCGCCAATGGACTCCTAATTGTATCGATAGCTTTAGCTTTTTGATCTCTTGCCTTAATTGTTCTCAAGCAAGAGATGTTTTTCTTAAATTTAAGTTTATTTTATTTTATTTTTATTCAATATTCAGTTTATGCAAATGTTTGAACTATTTTAAGATGTGGAGGTTTTGTGGTTCTTAAAACTCTCTTGGAACTCCGTAACCGGTACGCCCGTTGCCCGTGCCTAATATGAATGCTGGGCGTAGGGTTAATAACCTTATAGCTTCATTTTTAAGAGAAATACAGATATATGTTATTTCGTGTAAACTAAATTTATTTATAAATGATTGCTTAAGGGTATTTACGAGAAAATACCCTGAGCTTGAAGTACTTAGTGAGATGTATTATTGTTTAACCACTGCATACGTTATCGTAATACAACGTCGACGATTTGTGTTGGTGCCTTGGCTGCGAAGCTTGTTCTATCTTGAGTTGGAGTCCTTTGAAGTTATGAGATAATACATTGAAAAATAAAGAGGTAAAGACTAATAGGTGACTTGCCCATATATATATATAAAGAATTAAAAGAAAGAGACATATAATGTTTTTGAAGTAATCGAAACAAATCGAGAAATGTGTTTATTTATTCATTTTTTTTTTTTTTATTATTCTTTCATTTATATCTAATATATAAACATATAAAAACAAATAAAAATAATTAAGAAGCAGAGTTGAAGAAAAAGGTTCGAGATAAATACAAGTAATCAGAAAGAATTAATCTAAAAAATAAAAAAGAAGTACAAAGTAAGGAGAAATGATTGCGAAAACGCATTGGGTAAAATAAGGCACTAATACAACGTCTTGGGCAAGAGGCATATTTACGGTAAGCAAAACCAAATAAATGTTCATATCTGGGTTTATAATAAAATAATGGTCCTATCATTATTTAATAGAGTATTGATGTCTTTTATGGTATGTTTTTAATGGCATGATGCAGTATATTTAATGAATGATTAATTAATTTAATGGATGATGCAGCATAATAATGATGTATTCAGAGGGAAACCATTTTTCTTCCATACTATAATTTTAAACAAGTTGACATTGTTTAAAATAATTTCTGCGAGTTAAATATTGCGTTACAGGGCTTGATGGCTATCACTCTGGCGCTCGACTCTCTATGTGTTGATTTTATTCCCCGTATTTTATTTTTTTTATTTTTATTTTTCTTTCACTTCATTTACTGAGCAAGCCATTTCTCTTATCATTTACCTCGGAAGGAACTATCAAGATAAAGGTGTATGGAGGCAAACGCTGACAAAATGTCTCAATAATGTCAAATTGTCTGTCTGGCTCTCGGTATCTCAGATTTCCTATTCGAATTCCGTTGGCGCCATGGATGTTTGTAGTGGTTCGTAACCCACTTCAAATCATAGGTCCCGGTCTAGTAAGATCGTAGAGCGTTGCGGTGGATAGTGTTACTCGCGTCCGTAGTATGTCTTCAAGCTACGTGCCCCCTGGGTAGTGCTAAATGAGTAACAGTGGTGCAGTCCTTGCTTAATGGCAAAATTATAAACTGTCTAAGTATGAGCCAGATGGATTAGAAAAAAATATTATGTTTTAAATAAACCTCGCGTTAATAACCACCACTGTAATCTACCACTAGAGAATTAATGATGTATAAGAGACTCGAAAAGAAATGCGACATTTTTAGCTTCTTTAGAGAAAATAAAAAGAAATATTAATATACGGTATTTCGTTTTAGTTACAATAATAATTTTTTTTATGAATGCTTGAGTCTGCACACTTACGAATTACATTTACTCAGTTGGGTGCACTAACACAGATTTAACATTATTACGCGACTACAAAAAGAATTGCTTCTCTAGAGAACTGCTGGATCGGCAAGATACACTGTCATCAAAAAACAGAATATTTAAAGATATATATCTGGGTTCATGATAAAATAATGTTGGTATCATTATTTAGTGGAATTTCGATGTATCCTTAAAGGATGACGCAGCATAATTTAAAAATAAACATTCCTAAGTAAATATCTCTTAAATTTACGGAATATTAGTAGAAATAATACAGATGTTTCATTATTGTTATTAAATCGTATCCTCTTCAATGGATTCCTGCATATATCAACATTGAGGGCAACGAATGCACTGACTCTTATGCCAAAGATGTCCTGGGCAATGATGTCCTGGGTTAATCATTGCATTCGTACCATCACACTTGCAGATGCTAACGCAGTTGCCAAAAGCCGACTCATTCCTCATAACTTTAAGAAGCCACTCATCTCGGACTTCAACTGCCCTAGGAAGTGGACGTCATTTATTAGCAGACTCAGAACTAATCATTACAGAGGATGAAGATTCTCCCAGACAAGACCAGGGAATACATCGCTTGCAGAAATTGCCCTAACGCTTTCCTAACACCTAAGCACATTCTGGAGTGAACAGCACTCCCTCCCTCGTTTTGAACGGGGTATGGTGCCAATCGAGGCTAAATTAAGAGAAGTCGTGTATAGTGAAGCGGCGCCATTACTAGCGGCCGCTATCGTGAAGACTTTTGACTTGATCTAACTTTATTAATAATATTTTTAATCCATGGACACGATAACAACAAGAACATTATTATTCGATTACAAATATTAGTCGCTGCTCTAGAGAACTACTGCTTTGGCAAGAAGCAGTAGTTCAATGAACAAAAAAAAATTTTTTTTTTAATGCACATATCTACGTCTTATAAACATAGATATATGCATTTAGTGGTATCATTATTTAGTGAAATTTCGATGCATCTTTAACGGGCGATGCTTCTTAATTAAACATAAAAATTCTGAATTAAATATTTCTTAATTTTATTGAAGACAGAACGTACTAACACAGATTTATCATTACTACGCGACTACAAATGCAAATCGTTTATAATAATAAAAAATGGGCCTGAATGGCCTAGTGGCTAACGCTCTGGCGCTCGGTACCACAGGTTTCCGGCTCGAGTCCCAGCGGTGCCATGGTTATTATGTAGTGGTTCGGAATCCACTTTAAAAGTAGGACCCGGTCTAATAGGAGCGTTGTGGGGGCATTGTTACTCTGCGTCCGTAGCTTATCTTCAAGTTACACGCGCCCCTGGGTAATGCAAAGTGAGTACGTCTGTGCAGCACTTGCCTTAAGACGTCCACGTCTGTGTTTGCTAGCTGCATTAGAAAAAAAATAATAATAAAATGGTACCATCATTATTTAGTTAAATTTCGATGTATCCGTAATGAATGATGCAGCATAATTTAAAAATAAACATTCTAATATTTCAAAGTAAATATTTCTTAATTTTATTGAAGTCTGTGTGTACTAACACGCATTTATCATTACTAACGTCACTTGCGATCATCAAAAACCAAACATCTGGGTTTATTATAAAAAAAATCGATATTTATTTTTATAACATAATCTTGGTATAATTATTTACTGTAATTTCGATGTATCTTCAATGGATGATGCAACATAATTTAAAAATAAACAATTTCAAATGAAATATTTATTAATTTTATTGTAGTCAATGCGACTACAAAAGTAATCAATACTTTAGAACAGGGGTCTCCAAACCTTTTCGGTCACGGGCCAAAAATTGAAAAAAAAAAAAAAAAAAGGTTGGCGGGCCAAGAAAAATCTTGCTAAAATTTTAAAAACAATATACAAGTATTACAATTTAAATATGTTAATGAGCAGAATGAAATCGAGATTTCATTTTTTAAAAGTTCCTTATAGTGAGGTTCGAAGTGAGAACCTCACTATATGAATCGCAAATGTTCATCTGTCAGTCTACTTCTGAAATAATTCTTTCCAAGATTCATAGTAGAAAACACTTGTTCACATATATCAGATGAAGCAAACACAGCACTGATTTTCTGGCCGTGAGATATTGAATTTGGGAAACCTACTTTCGATATTGATTTGTAAAACTCTAACTTTGGCATATTTAGAAACAACTGCTTGAGATGATTGTTAGAATTTAACTCAATTAATTCAACTTGCAAATCCTTTCCGATTGAAAGTTGCCTATGCTTGCTATTCCCGTCGACTTAGGTTTTGCAGAAAAAAATTAAGTAAAAAGAAATGTATGAACATATATTTCTTTTAATTTAACTCGGACCGGCAAATTAAAATTTATCCGCGGGCCGGATAGAATCTTCCGGCGGCCGAATTTGGACCGCGGGGCCGTAGTTTGGCGACCCCTGCTTTTAGAGAACTACTGCTTGCGAAAGACTCGCATTTACGACGACGATTTTCCAGAATGACGTAGAACCTTGGTTGCTTAGGAACCTCTATCTCCTGCTTTCGGAGTGAGGGAAGTTTCTTAAGCTTTTAAGCCCATTGATTCTTCGCACTTAGTCAGTCAGTCTATTTTTACGAAGTACCTTGGCCGATTATGGCCTGAACTCCTAATCTGGCTAGATAAAACACATGGCAAATAAAAACACATTGGTAAAAAGAGGCAGTGAGCAATGATTATGTCCATGTTAGTAAAAGAGAAAAAATGACAAAAAGGGAGAAGCAATAGGAGGAGTAATCAAAAACATGGCAAAATTAAAAAACAGTTAACTAAAAAGCAACGAGGCAATTAATTAAAGCATTTAAATAGTACTTGGATCTTATTAGCTGGGCTATTGGCGTTTTTAAGTTGATTATAGAAGTTATCGAATCCTCCTATCATATTAAAAATATTTACGAGTTCAGAAAGAACGTACAGAGCTTTAGAAGCAGAATCAGCAGTTAAGTTAGCAGTATTAGTATTATTAGAATAGATTGCTCTGAGAACGATGGTATGGTACTTTTCGGGGTTCCTTTGAAGAAGTTCTTCGCACTTACGGCCATAAAAGAAGCTGTATATATCTGAGTTTTTAATAAAATAATGGTGGTACCGTTTGTAAACTATTTGTTATTATAAAAGACCGCCACGAACAAGAGATGTAACTCCATATAAGGGTGTTGTCTTGTACGGGGATTCCAATATTGTTATATAAAAAAAAAACGCCATGAAACATCACTGAAACTGTATACTTATATTAAAGAATTAGTAATGTAATATTATTCGAAACGTAGGGGAATATTTTTTTTTTTCATTTTAAGCGGAGAAATAAAAAAAAAAAATAATTGTGAAACACGAGCATAACATATTTCTTATAAACTATTATATTTCCTACATAATTGTTCGTGTAAGATTATTTTCATATAAGAAATTTAGAACTACTTCTGAGATCGACATAGAGTCCTGACAACATACGATTATTACTATTACTAATTCTTAGAGACTAACTAAATAGTGGCTTTAATGAGATTTGTATATTTACTAAAGAAATCCAACACATTGCTACAAATTATTATATATATACCCGTAATTAATAAAATAGTAGTGATAGCATGCCTGAGTGGAAGAAATCGCAACATTACTGAGAGGCTGTATTTTTATTTAAAGATGTATTTCATTATTTAAAGATGCATGTAATTATTTAATAAACGAAGTAATTTTAAATCTTAATGAAAGCATGCACAAATTGCATTGTTATAACAGCGACAATCCCTGAGTTTTTAAGGAGTTTTGTATATTTCGACAATCTATTATGTGGGAAACTAAACTGTCGTTTTAGAATACGAATCCTTTACTTGTTATTAGTGTATTATTTCCTTTATTGTATGAATCATTTACTTCTTATTAGTGTATTATTTACTACATTGAAAATGAATTCTTTACTTCTTCTTAGTGTATTTACTTTATTGTATGAATCCTTTACTTCTTATTAGTGTATTATTTCCTTTATCGTATGAAGGAAATAATACACTAATAAGAATAGTTTATTGTATGAATCCTTTACTTGTTATAAGTGTATTAATCCTTTATTGTATGAATCCTTTACTTCTTATTAGTATATTAATCCTTTATTGTATGAATCCTTTACTTCTTCTTAGTGTATTAATCCTTTATTGTATGAATCCTTTACTTCTTATTAGTGTATTATTTCCTTTATCGCATGAAGAAAATAATACAGTAATAAGAACAGTTTATTGTATGAATCCTTTACTTGTTATTAGTGTATTAATCCTTTATTGTATGAATCCTTTACTTCTTACTAGTGTATTAATCCTTTATTGTATGAATAATTTACTTCTTATTAGTGCATTATTTCTTTTATCGTATGAAGAAATACTACAGTAATAAGAAGTTTATTGTATGAATCCTTTACTTCTTACTAGTGTATTAATCCTTTATTGTATGAATCCGTTACTTCTTATTAGTGTATTAATATTTTATTGTATTAATCCTTTACTTGTTATTAATTTTATTGAATATATATGTAAATTGCTTTGTTTTGATAAGCCAATGGATTGCATAATTACCTGAATTTTGGTTTCGCATTTAAATCCTTTCTGTTCTCTAGTCAAGCATAGTGTAGCTGTAGTATTATTTAGTCTATTGCTTATTTCAATGAAAAATAAACATTGCAAATAATTCGTCGTTATTTTTTTATAAAATTGGATGCTGGTAAGGAAATCGTATATCTGTTTTAATTTCTGTAACAGCTATGAATTAGCTATTTGACAAAGAATGTGATCAGGGATCACGATCGTCTTTGAATGTATCTGCTAAGTACTTTCATATAATAAAAATATTAAGAATTGATAAATTTCTTATAAAATTGTAATGGGCATTTACATAAATAAACTTTTCATATTTTTTTCAGAAGCGAACGTCTTCAATAATTATCATCATTTTTTCATCCTATTTATGAATTGCTACATCATTTAATGCTCTGTAGACAAAATTTTTAAAAATGGTGTAAAACTAATTTCTGAGATTTATGTTAAGCTATATAAAAGAAACGCCATGAAACATCGCTGCAACTGCATACTTATATTAAAAAATTAGTAAAGTAAAAGTGATTTGAAAAGTAGGTCGATATTTTTTCCTTTTTAAGCGGATGAATAAAAAATAATTGTGACATACAAACTTAATATACTTCTTATAAACTATTCACTTTTTTACATAATTGCCCATTTCTGTATTAATTTTGTATATGAAACTCAGATGCATTTTCTGAGATCGATTTGAAGTCTGGAGAACATATGATTATTACTAAGTCTTCAATAATTATCAATTATGAATTTAGTAATGTCTTCAACAATTATCCTCATTATTTAATTCCATTTGTTAATTGCCACATCATTTTATTCCTTTTATACAAAAATTCTAAAATTGGTGTACAATAATTTCTGAGATTCACATATTAAGATAAATAAAACAAGTAATATATAAAAAAAATTTTTTTTAAGTCAATTCCTACTTTTTTTCACTATATTGTAGAAAATACTTTATAAATAATTTTCATTCATTTTTTAAGTTTATCTGGCGCCATCTATTGGTATATATATGCAACTTAAATCTAAAAAAAAAAAAATCAATTAAATAAATTTAATTACTGAATTAATATTTTAAAAAAACTGCATAAGCCACCAATGTCGTCCACTAAAAGTTCAAAAAATTAATTTGAACTTGAGTGGATGAATAAAAAAGTATTTTATTAACGATTGAAAATTTGAACAAGTTATATATATATAGGCAGAGTGTGAGCTAATAGAAGGAATTGAAAAAAAAAAAACATGAAACATAGCTGCAACTGCACACTTCTCTAAATGAATTAGTAAAGTAAAAATGAACTGAAAATAAAGCGATATTTTTTTTTTTTTAATTTTAAGGGGAGAAATAATAAAATAATTGTGAAATACAAACTTAATATACAGTGGGTAAAAAGTATTGGCAATTGCCTTAATTTATTCATATTGACAAATAAATAAAATGTTATGCAATTTTAGCTGTCGTAATTACATACAAGACATCTTAGATATATAAAAATAGTAAAAATTTTATTTTAATTTGCATTTTCTACGATTTTTTTCTTTCAAAAACAAAAATTTGCATGTCAAAAGTATTGGCAAAATTTTAACTGCTATGCAAATTTTGTTACATTGAAGTCACGTGTTTCGACTGATAAGAAACTCTACCGGTATAAAGTCTGCAAAACTACTCCAAAAGTGTCTATGCATTATTTTGCGATTACTGCAGTGAAATGACTTCGAAATCGAAGGAGTTGGGCGTTAGTTTTAAAAACACGATTATTAGGCTCAGAAATGAAGGTTTAACTTATCATGCTATAGGAGTGCAGTTCAATATAAGTTTATTTACTGTCAGAA
The DNA here is from genome assembly GCA_021605095.1 of Caerostris extrusa. Classification (NCBI taxonomy): domain Eukaryota; kingdom Metazoa; phylum Arthropoda; class Arachnida; order Araneae; family Araneidae; genus Caerostris; species Caerostris extrusa. The sequence goes on along the minus strand of BPLR01012864.1, from coordinate 4,023 downwards.
GTGTTGTAAAAAAGTTCAAGGAAACAGGATCAACGGAAAATAAGACTAGAAGTGGACGACCTCGAATATTTTCTACAAGAGAAGAAAAGAACGTGTCATTATTAACAAGGTTAAGAAAAACCCTAAAATAAGTGCACCCCAGATTGCTAGAGATGTTGCTTTCACTTCGTAAAAGACTTTCAGCGTACAGACTATACGGAATGTTTTACACGAGAGAAGTTATTATGGAAGGGCAGCTAGAAAGAAACCATTCATCTCGGAACTAAATAGGAGAAAAAGGTTAGATTTTGCAAAAATCCCACGTTGATTTATCTGAAGAGTTTTGGAACACAGTTATTTTTTCCGACGAATCAAAGTTTAACATTTTCGGCAGTGATGGACGATGATATGTGTGGAGGAGGCCAAATACTCAATTGGAAAAGTAACATTTAACTGCTACTGTAAAACATGATGGAGGCAGCGTCTTAGTTTGGGCTGTATGGCAGCTAATGGAATTGGCAACCTGCATTTTATTGATGGTATTATGACAGCACGTACATAAATTGACATTTTGCACCATAACTTAAAAATCAGTTCCCAAAATCTTGGCTTGGGAACATCATTCGTTTTCAACAAGACAATGACCCCAAGCATACAGCGAATCTCACCCGTGAATGGCTACTCTACAATGCTCCTCGCCAATTAAAGACCCCACCTCAATCGCCTGACATCAATCCAATTGAAAATTTATGGCACCTGCTGGATCTAGAAATCAAGAAACATAAAATTTCAAGTAAAGACGACCTCAAACGTTTACTCTTGCAAGAGTGGCACAAAATTCCCAACAGTACAACAAAGACCTTAGTTTCCTCTATGAGAAATAGATTACAAGCTGTTATAGATGCAGAAGGTATGCATACAAAGTACTAAACATATACTGATTTTGTTTTCGCTCATAATTTTGTCAATTTCATAATTTTGCCAATACTTTTTTTTTATCATGTAAAATTTGGATTTTCTCGTAGATTTTGACTAAAAAAATATTTAAATGATAATTTGGTTATATTTGTTTGTCTTTTCTCCTTCTGTAATAGCTATGTTAAAATAAAATTTGTAAACATACTTTGTTAGCAAATATAATCATTTATTGGCAATTGCCAATACTTTTTTATCCACTGTCATTCTTATAAGCTACTATTTTTTTATTCACATAATTGTTCATGTCAGATCACTAACAAATAAGCAATTTAGAACTACTTTTTATGATCGACATACAGTCCTTTTAATATATGATTATTACAATTATTAATTTTTAACGACTAAGTAAGTAGTCGCTTTGAATGAGATCCGTACATCTACTAAAGAAAATCAAAACATGGCTACAAACTGTTATATATATACCCGTAATTAAAAAATAGTAGTGATAACAGGGCTGAGTGGAAGGAACCGCAACATTACTGAGAGGTTGAATTTTTATTTAAAGATGTCATATGCTTCATGATTTAAAGATATATGTCTCACTTATTAAAAGAAAGTGCCTTTCTTAATGAAAGTCTGTGTAAATTGCTTTAATTTGTTCTTTGCCTCAGATTTTAAGGAGTTTTGGTATATTTCGACAATGGTTATGTGAAACCTTAACTGTCGTTTTTAAAGATAAATCTTTCTTTTAATGGGAAGTGACCTTTATTCAGTATGAATCCAACATTGTTAAACAATTTTATTACAGTTATCAAAAGAAATCTACACTTTCATCATTTTAAATATTTATTTTCTCGAAATTTTCGCTCATGGGTGCTATGTTCATCAAATCAATAAAAACTTCAATTTTAAATTTTTATATCTTTTGAAAATGATTTTTCTGTGATAATTTCTTTCTCTTCTTGGAAGATAATAAACACCTATAACCAAAAGAAAATCTATCAAAGTAGAAATATTTGGCATATTTCATTTCATTAAAAATTATCATTTATTAAGTATTGCGTAAAACTAGAAATGCGAATGTACAAGTCTTTAGTTTCAACAGTTAGTCAGTCGCATTTACAGATGACTCTTTGAAAAAATCAGTAAACTTTGAACATGTACAGTTTTTTTTAAAAAATTATATATTTAAATTCAACTTCAGTGATAACAACAACTTGTTTATATAAATTAAGTTATATATATATATATATGAGTGAGTGTGTGTGGGTGTGTTCTCTTTTGGTTTACTATATACACATGATGATTCAACAGTTTGGGGATAAACTTTGAGAGATGGTACAATTTACTAAAATATTTTGTATAAAAATGTGTGTCGGGAGTGACGCGTTGAGACACTAATAAAAAAAATTGAAACATGTTGTCAATAATCAATGATTTTATTTCATCAGTGCAACGGACTTCTTTGATTCAATAATTGCAGTAAATTTTCAACATTACTACCATTAACGGAAGGAATGATTGGTTAATAGTTCTTTTGACAGACATTTCGCGCATACTTGCAATTGCAATGATAATCCAGCAGCGATATTCGACTGAGTCAATTGAGTCTCTTAAAAGAAAACACAGCCCTTTGCAAACACAGTGAAGACCAAAAATATTGATTCCGGTGATTTTTGCCAGCCAGAATTAACTGAGAAAGAACTTGCTGTACTGTACTGAGTTTAAAGCTGTACCAAATCTCGAAATTTGTTCCATGACCGTTGAATCACCCTTTTTATCAAAGGGATAAAAAATGTTTATATGGTATGACCTTCAATCAGGATATCATATCCAGGTCTGTCACAGAGCAGAGATTTTGTTTCTCTGACCATCAATGTTACTAAAACGGCCTTCTGGTTAGGTGAAGGTCTTATAGATTTTGATGATTCAAACTGTCGATTTTCATGTATTCTTTGATGTTAGAATGTCAAACAAATGGTTAATTGACCGTTGTTCCTTAAAAATTTCGTCAAATCTTGATTCAATTTGCAATGAAATTGTAATGCGCCAATAAAATATTTTTCTGATATTTAAATGTTCTCTTTTTGTGTAAAACTAGGGCTAGACCAAGGTTCTCTGTTTTTACACTCTGGCTATCAAAATTTGAAAAAAAAAATTGCCTGTATATACTTTAAATAAAATGAATATATCATCAACGTGGGTCTTTGCCGCTTTGGAAGGCCATTATTTTTAGTTGGAAATAAAAGCATGCATGACGTGATTTTAATCCAATTACAAATTGACCACAATTAAATATCAAACAATATTCTAACGTTTTACAGTAATTAACAGAAAAATAAATATAAAAGAGTTTTGAAAAAAAAAAAATAATTGGTCTTACTTTTGGGCACAATGTATGTTGATGATTTTTAACTAATATAAACTATAAATACTACACTTTTCGGTTACAGTACACAAATGTTGAGTGTAAATATTATTTGCAAATTTGATAACTCATATTTATGTGAATATATCGCAATTAATCTTCAGTTATATTTTCTTTCTAGTTATTCTTCTTTCGGCTTTCATCTGAATGTATGCGTACAAATTGAGATTGAAAGAAACGAAGCCAGTACAGGTTATCTAGCAGATATGGAGATAGCTCGCAACTGTTTGGTGCGAGAAAATACAGTTAAATAATACTGATGTAATAAACAACTTGAAAAATCTGCAATGAAAAATAAATGTTATTTAACAACATGCAAATTATTTTCATGCTTTTTCCATTCCTTCATTGGCTGACACTCATATGCTTAATATCTCTTGTTCCCATTTTTTTTGTCGATCAAGCAAAACCTATTTTTTTTATTCCATCACATTCCATTCAGCATTTTTTATTGAACTTTGCAGTATTAAGAAAGCTCTGGTGAGTTTATTGTTTGCAGCTACTCAGGGGTAGAACAGTTCGACGTCAGCTTTTACGCATTTGAGAGGGTGAGAGCATATTGCTACAAATAAAAATTAATCTCATTTACGCGAAGGAAATATTACAAATTAGTGTTTCTCATGCCTTATCCATGCACTTCCATGAAGGTCCACTGAAGCTTAGGCTTGTGATGCAAAGACCAAAGGGCAATGCGTAAC
>BPLR01012863.1:0-10596 GCA_021605095.1 Caerostris extrusa | reverse complement strand
ATATAAAATTGCTTATTAAATTTAGCTTAAATAAACGCACACACAAAATATATTCCTATTTAACTATTATGTGTTTAAACTTTGACGTTAAAGGTGATTGTACGCAATTTTCCACAGTAATTTATTTATGAGAATGGGAGTAATTAAAATGAAACTTTTGATCCAAATCATTTTCTAGTGTAAATGAAACTTTGAGGCTGTACCAGTACTTGCTTGTTTAAGGATGTTTAAATGTGTAAGAAACAAAATATTACGAGATATCAAATTCATAAGGAAAAAAATTAAGCTTTGAAATGAGAAACAAATAACCAAATACAATTATTGTGAAAGAAAGCTTCGTTTCCCAGAAAATCTATAAATCCTCATGTTTTTCTCAGAAATGTTCAAAACAAAAGGATTATACAAGAAATAGTAATGCTATGTAATTAGAGAATTGGAAGATACATCAGCATTGTTTAAAAATACATGTCTAGAAAGTAGCCTCTAATACAAAAAGATTTTTTAACCAACACAAAAAATATTCAAATTTTTAGGAAAGTTTAAAAACATTTTATTTGTGCATTTGATACCAGTGATATATCAGTATTCCTTTTTATAGTAATTTTTTTTATTAAATAACAACAAAATAAACTTAATTGGGGCATTTTAAACTTATTTTTGAATAATTTTTTCCAAGAATGTGAATGAAAGACAAATGCAAGTTTAATGCACACAACTTATGTATCTTCATAACTCTTTTAACTTACAATTTGCGATATAAAACGATTTCAAAGCACTGAAATCCATCAGAGTGCTAAGAATTTTCTCACAAACAATCTATTATTGATTATTTAATTTTATTTTAAAAAGAAAATGGAATAAAATATTTCAATTCCTTTAAAATCTAATTTTCTCCAGTACTTAACAAATATGCATGAAAAAGTATAACATTATATTGTGTAAAATCTAGTTTTTCTTCACAACTCGTTTAATAATTGCTATAAATTACAATATTTTTTCAAATCGCTGAAATGCACTAAAATATTAAGAAATTTGTCTTATAAGTAACTTATTGGAGATTTAATTTAACCTAGAGGTGAATCCAAATAAAAGCTTTCTGCAGTTTTGAATGCAGTACCTAAGGTTAAATTCTAATGGATAGATTGGAAGAATGCTTCAAGACTAAACATAAGACTTCCATTAGTGCTTTGGAATCAGTTCTGTCTCATTTTAAAAGACGAATAAGTATTGTTAAATATTGAAATGCAGACGGGAAATAGAGATTTCAGTTTATTTATAGTAACTAGACACATTCCTTTTACAACGCGCTTTAGTAAAAGATGGGGGTAAATCGATGCAAGGAGCTTTCATTGCGAATATTTCCTAATCTCCAAGTACATTTGTTGGAGCGAAAAGAATAACTTAATAGGATTTTTCAAATATATGCATGTGCATTTTCTCGTCTAGAGAAGTTGGTACAGTTGCTCGTGAGCGGCTTATGAGAAGTTTTTTTTTTTTTTTTTTCTAATGCAGCTGGCAAACACAGACAGCTTAGTCTACTTATGAGAAGTAATGCATCGACATTCTAACCCATCATATGAACCATGGTGATCCCATGTATTTTTCTTCATAACCCGTAAGTAAATCTTTTTATTATTAATGCGAAAGTAAAAAATATAAATTTAAATCCTTATTTTTAAAGCAAGGGCGTACGGTTGTGTTTGAGAAAATGAATTTTAGATTATGATTCGGTTAGTTTACTTTTCGCCACCAGAGAGACTTAAGAAATGTTAAGAACAGCAAAAACCAACAAGGAAGTTTTAGTTGGCGTTCGGATTTCCAGATAAGGTCGAACGGTTGTGTGTCTCACAGGAATGCTGGTGCAGTAGGATGTTTTTGAGAATGGTTAAATTGATTATAAACATTCAAAGCTGAGTTTTGGCTAGTGGGAGTTCAGATTGTAATTAAGATCGTACATGTGTTGTCGATCTTTGAGGTTTGTATTAAAGTTCTGATGTATGGCTATATTAGTTGCGATTGTATTAGGGTTAATAAATGTGTTGTTAAATTTGAAAGTTGTGTTGAAGCTTCTTACTGAGGGCTTCAAAGTTTTTAAAAAAATTGAAACCTGGAATGATCACATAGAAAGTCAAATGCAGTATTTGTGCTTTTTTATATCAAATGCTTAAATATATTTCGTTTATTTTCAATTCCATAAAAAAATTAACTATTAGGATGAAATGAACAAATTTTAATCAGATAAAAGTGTAATTTACATAGAATTAGTATGTTTTATGAATCACCATTGCTTAATACGAAAATTCCATATAGAAGTATTTTTTCTCGTCATTAAAAAGAAGGGGGGGGAAGGACGATAATTATACCCAAAAATGTATGTTTCCATTTTATTGAATTTCTCAAACACATCTACGCTAAGCCATTCAAAGATATGATGAGGTGTTATTCGAATGGATGCTTTCAAATATTTTAGTACTGATAACTATTGCGCCTTTTTAACATTAAATATGAGACAGTGTTCTGTAATTGGCTGTAACATCTTCGTTGTGCTGCACTGGTACCCTTAAATAATTTCCTCCAATAATTACTTTGTCTGAATCCTCGCCGCTCATATTATTTATTAGTCCGTTTCCCTCCTCTAAAGTAGCTGTCGCATTCTTTTTTTTCAATTCCTTCTATTAGCTCACACTGTCCCGATATATATCTTGTTCAAATTTTCAGTCGCTCATAAAATACTTTTTATTCATCCACTCAAGTTCAAATACATTTTTTTAACTTGTAGTGGCTGACACTGGATGTTAATACAGTTTTTCAAATATTAAATCATTAATTAAATTTAGTTAATTAATTTTAGTTTTTTTTAGATTTAAGTTGCATATATCTACCAATAGATGGCGCCAGATAAACTTAGAAAAATGAATGAAAATTATTTATAAAGGACTTTCTGCAATATAGTGAAAAAAAAAAAGTAGGAATTGACTTTAAAAACTTTTTTTTATATTACTTGTTCCGAACCAAAGCAATACAAATTTTTCTTCACGAAAAAGTCGCCTCTTATTTTGTTTCCTTATTAATGGGCAATAATTTTGGAATTTGAAGCAATAGTGTACACACATTAGATACATAATTCTCAATCGCTGAACTAATAACAAACTCAGAAATAGCTTTATTTTCCTCTAGTTTTGCTTTTTCTGACACTATTCTAATTTTTATTTGTCTTTCTTTAAATTTTTTGTGCTCAATAGAAGATATTATATAATCCTCCATAAATTCTGCATCTTCTTTATGGCTTTATATGTCAGATCTCTGAATTAAATTTTAAATGCAGTAAACACCATCGTATCTAGATCATTTTCTCCTAACTCCTATGCTATGATTAAAACCTCTTCTCTAATTGGCACTTGAAACATTTTTAACTCTATTTATTCGCAACAAATATCCTCTTGAGAAAAAAAGAATATATCGACTAAAAAAAATTGTCCAGACATAAACAAAAGTTGCTTACCCCAATTATCTGGCCTATCCTGTTTTGGCTGCGACAATGTAACGTCGATTTTATGTCCGCCCCTGGTTCCACGAATAATTACCTCCAGGTTTTGTTTAGTTTAACACAGTATTTTATTTACAGCTTTTTACAATTGCAGTAGTTATGATCCACATTGATCGTTCCTCACAGTATTTAATAAAACAACTAATGAATTCTCAACACAAAATAAGCTCAATTGACCTATGTGTCAATTGATGTTCTCATTTCTTTCAGATACTTAGCGACAACTGGACTTCAGCCTCAGTTCAAATCTATAGGGTTGGTAAAAAACTTATGGTTTTTTTTGACATTAAAATTTTTTATATTTAAATTCATAAATGAGATTAATTAATGAAATACTGATCATTGTTTTCTATGACCTTCATCCATCTGTCAATATACGCTAGATATACAAATCCTATCCTTTGAAGCCTGGAAATCTACCACTATTATCTGAAAATTCTGAAAATTTCGAAATTTTATTCTTTTAAGAAAATCTAGCATTGAGAGGAGCAAATGGTAGTCAGATGGTTCTGCGTCAGGTTAGTAGGGTGGATGTGATAAAATTTCACAACCAAGAACATGGAGCTTCTCCTCCATAAGACCGGGTATTTTCATGTTGAAAGACAACACTTTATCGGTTATATAGTGCTGGATGAAGTTTGCGTATTTTTGTATCCAGCTATGTTAGATGATCAAAATATAAGTATGCTGTGACAGTTTGAACTTTTCTCACAGTTCCCAGCGACAATCCCATCAAATGCAGAGCATTAACTTTTTTGGTGCAAATTGACCTTTGCAAGGGTAAGTTAGGAAGTGTCTGGCATTAACTTGGCTGTTTTCCTCACTGCATTGCCGTACATAATTTTCGTCACCAGTAACCAGTCGATCCAAGAATGGCTCATTTTATTGTTGAGTAAGCAAAGAAGAAGCAATAGAAATTCGATCAGTCATATTTTTCGCTTAATTGGTTTTCAATTGCTACGTGACTATCGCTTGACATATCCTCAATTTCCCTAGTAGTTAATAGTGGTTCATTACCCACTAAAGCGCTCAGAACGTCATCATCAAGCTACTTTGGTCTTCCGGTGGGAGGTTCATCTTGAAGCTTCATGTCACTTGACCTAAATGTTTCAACTCATCTTTGAAACGTATGCACTTTAACTTTAGATTGTCCAAAGACGAAACACAAATTTTTATGACCGTCCGTCTCATTATGATCACGTTGAAACTCATAAAGCCTAGAGTGCCTACAATAAGGTTTTTTTTTAATTATCATATACTCTTATTTCTCAAAATTCAATGATTAAACAACACCCGTAATATCAAAAATCAAAACGTGAAATTACTAGCTTTCGATTAACACTAAAAATTGTCTAAATCGTACAAAGAACAAAGAAATAATGAAAGTTTTATTAGGAGCAACAGAAAAAATGACATAACCTTTTTACTAACTTCGCGTTTTTCTGAATTCCATTTTGTCTCTCCCACTCTAGCGTCCTTCCTTTTTTTCTTTTCATTTTGTTTTCCGGTAGTTAAAACAGAGGAATGACCTCCTTCCTCTTCCTCCTTTCAGAAATGACCTCTGTTGTATCGAGACTTATAGAAACGTGGGATACCTTACAATTGACCATGCAATTTTTCTCAGACAGAGACGATTTAACCATTGGCTATTATCCGCAATTTAAACAATTAATTTACGAAATTTTTAAGTAAAATCTTTCAAGTTAGTCAGGAAATAAGAAATGATAAAATAATTTAAAATATTTTATCTTTTTAATTTTATAAAATAATCAAATAATGATGAACAATTACAAAATGACATGTGAGATTATTCGAGGAATGTTTCATCTTAAGAATTTTTTTGAACTTAAAACTTTATTTGATGATTTCTGATTAGTTACGCATTTAAAATTTATTCTTTTCGAATTCCGTCATTTTTCACTGATATCACTCACCGTTAAACCACAAATATGTGATAGATTCAGCGTTAGCCAGGTTTTACTGTAGGGAACTTGCTACACTGCACCCACCTCTCACCTTTAGAATTGTGAACGAATATTCCATCAAACGTTGAATTGGAAGTTCATACTCTTTTCTATTTTTCTTCCAGCCCAAAGCACTATACACCAGGCATTCTTGCTTAGTGTTTAAAATCATATTTATCTTGAAAATATTCCTCACAAATTCAAATGTTTTCAATGGTTCATACCAGAAAAAAAAATATTCTTTTTACAAAAGTAATGATTTGAAATCGGTGTCATCCGATTGTCCATCAATGTCTAGTTAATTACATGCTTTCATTTAAATTTTGTAAATTATTAAAAATACCTATATTAATTGATATCTAAGAATAATAAATTACTTAATTAAAATAAAGTAAAAAAATTAAACAATTTCCCAACTTTCTGTGTTATCTTAAAAGCTCGATAAGAGCACAATACTTTTTACAGACAACAATAACAATAAACTTGTTAAAATGAAATAGAATTTCTATAGATATTAATGATTACTTTATAACTGTTTAAAATTAGATGAAAATTTTATAAATAATAATATGAAGACAAGATAATATTTTAGAAATGACATTTTTCATAAATTTAAAAATGAAGTGATTAAAACATTTGTTTTGTAAATCTAATATTTGTTTGAAATTTTCTTAATTTAACAAATTCAGTGACAGCTTCAGTAATTCAGATATTTTGATGAATTTAAAACTAATTTTTTAAAAATTCAAATACTATTTGGAAATGAGATTTAATTGCAATTTAACTAACCAATTATTAAATATTTATCCTTAACATCTCGTTTTACTGATTTTTCAAAATAGTAAAAAAAGGTATTTTTGTCAAATTACTTTTGAGGATCATATTCTTTTAATTTTTTATAGGAATCGATTCAACATATTTGGAGCTTTATTGCCTTTTTATTAAAAGGAATTACGAATCGTGAATCTAATGATAATTAATTTTCTTTTAGATACAGCTTTAAAAAATATAAGTGTATTCAGTATATATATTGCAAAAAAAAAGTGACATATTGAATTTAATTTAAGTAAACAAATTATAATTTTCACTTAAATTAATGAACAATTTTTTCCCCTGAAATCCAAATATTTTATATTGATTTAATTCTGTTTATTTAAATATTTAGTAAGTTTTCTAAATATTTATATTCACTTAATTGGATTTATTATATTGCAATATTATGAATTTTTAATTTATATAATTTTTTTTTCTTTTCCGGTAAATCTTGAACTTTGAGGAATTATCGTGACTTTCTTTAATTAAAGTTTTTCAGTTCAATTAACTTCTAATTTTTCGGTACAAGCAATTTCTTCTTGAACATACATTTTCTCCCTTCTGTTTTCAATCTAGGCTTTTTAATTTAAGTTTTTTATCTACCTGAAAAAATAACAGGTATCAAAATCTGATGGCTTAATTAGTTAGGCAGCCTGAATAATATCTCCTTTTTTTTCTTTCTATTCTATTATTTCTTTTACCTGCAATCTGAAGCAATTACTCTACCTCATTTTCTTATTTGGCAATTTCACGAAATCTTATATTACTCTTGGACCACAAGTAATTTCGTATCGTTGCATCGCTTCTCAAAATGAAATTAAATTCTCTCTGAACTTACAAATGTTCTTTTACGTTTTTTGTTTGTTAATTTGAAAAGAACAGTGATTTTTTTTTTCCTTTTTTTCAATTTTGTTTCTCAAGTAAAAATAGATTTATCTTTCTTTGTTTTTCGTTTTTTTTTTTTTTTTTGTAAATGACTAGGTATTGATTCTTTCATTGTATTTCTATTTCTGTTTGATTTACAAAATATTTGTTTTTGTTGAATTAAATTATTCTTTCAAAATTTATTTATAATTTGCTTTTCTTTCAAAATTAAAGTTTTCTTAAAATTGTGCATCATAACACAATTATTTTTTCCCCCTTCAGAACCAGTTGATATCCTTAAAGCTGAATATAGATCTTTCATATGATAAAAAAAAAAAAATTCAAATTAAAAAGCTAGTAAATATATATTTTTTGTTGATAAACACCATTTATTTTTATACTTTATATCATCCATACTTGAAAAAAAAAAAAATAGAAATTTTCTATTACAAGAATTTCATAATTGTTGTCTATACAGGGTACTTAAAATTCATATAATCACAATGATGGCTGTAGGTGTTAAAAAGGAAAACTTTCACAACTGAATATATGGGGGTACTTTTGAGATGTACGTGTAAAAAATTAAAGTTTCATATGAGTTGATATTCCAGCATGGTACCTCTCCAAGGCGTTCTGTAAACGTAGATGTATTCCCTGGAAACTTTCATCGCGTAGATTGTTGTCAATTAAGGTCACCATCACTCCTAGAATCGAAGATACTATAATTCTTCATCTACTGGTATGGGGAATTCAACGACGCCCTAGGGAGCAATCTCTAAAATTCTTACTTGAGTTATTTCCCTGTCCCCAATGTTCAGCAACGAAAAGTTAAACTAAGAAATTCGGATAGCTTTTTTTTTTTCAATTGCAAATATATCAATTTGGACACGAATCTTTACGATTTTTAGTATCAGAAAAATATCTTAACATCCACAAATGAACTTAAACATCCCCAAATAAAAAAAAAATAAAAAAAAAAATAACATTAGTCTTGATGTGCAAAATATTAAAAAATAAAATTTGCAAATGTTAAATAAAAAACAAATAAAAAGAATTTGTAAAAATTTAAAAAGTTATTAGTCTTGAAAGTATTGATTTGATTTCTTTTATAATTTTCTTAATGACACTACAACCTGACCTACGTGATCTTTATTTGATGTGTATTCCCTAATGTTTAATTTTTATGAGTACGTAATTATTTAAAACATGTTAAAATTTCATTAGATTTTAAAAGTGATCATAACAGTTATTGTTATCTTATAGTGAGGCAACCAAAGAGTTTATTCAGAAATTAGATTGGCAATTTCAATTCATGAATTCAGTGTTCTAATGCCGCATGATGAAACAGCTGCATCCAAATTGTTTAATTATAAGTTATCACTGCTGTTGTATTAGCCAATCAAGTCCTTTAAGCAAAAAGAAAAGGAAAATTAATGTTTGTAATAGTAATGACAATAATGCCAAAAAATTCATCTCTCATTTAATATACTTAAAGCCTCTTTTAATTCAATGCATACGTAACATTATTGAAAGCACGTTAAAATTTCATTAGATTCTAAAAATGATTTTGACAGTTATTAGTGTTATGTTATAGTGGCGTAACCAAAAATGCAGTTTATTCATAAATTCAATTGATAGTTTTCAATGCATGAATATAGTAATTACTCTAACTTCTTCTGATAATAATATTAAAGCGTTAAATAATCAGTATTTTTATAAACTTCACACATATATAAAAATTTTATATAAATTTCTAAATATTTTATTTCTCAAATATATCGTTTCTACCAAGACATACATAATAATATGATCACATATTATTGTTACTTATGCAATATGATCTCTTTATGTAAAGTAGGAATTTTCTCGCAGATTTACAATTATAAAGAATAAAAGATTACTTTACTTAATGCACAGATGATAAAAATATGTATTTGTTATTACTGTGAAATTTAGATTATTCTTAGCATAAAATATATACCATTTGGATATATTATTTTCATTCTATATTCGCAATCTTTTTTTGTCGACTCTACCTTTGTAAGTTTTCTATATTTGTTCTTAAAATAATACGTATCACTTATTCGTCAATGCTAAAAATAATCTTGTATAAATGTAATTACTGGCATCCTCTTCTTCAAATTATCTTTCACGTTTATTTTAAGATTAAATTGCAAGACAAATTACATTTCAATAAAATATTTCTTTAAAGTTTCAAAAATTATTTTTTTAGTAAAATGATTTATAAAACTGTAATAGATAAAATTTAAATTCAACGAAATACTAAAAATATTGAACGAGTAAATTAAAGTAATGATTAAAATTCAAAAGAAAAGATACACAATACATAATACAATACACACAATAAAGATACGCAATACATAATACAATACACACAATAAAGATACACAATACATAATACAATACACACAATAACGATAACAATAAAATGGTTTGTTTATGACGGACCTCAAACTTTTCCCTAACCTGTGTATATAAATATTTGAATTTTATATTTAGAAATAAATATACTTCTGAAAAATATTTAATATTTTTTAATATCGTTTAAATGTTCCAACACTTGATATGGATAGCTATTTTAATTAAAATAACTGTGACATTATATCTTTAATTAAATTAAAAATATATAACGCTTCGTTAATAATTGTAAATTAATACCCTTCTTTTATGAAATTAAGCTTTTAATATTACAAAAAAAGGAACAAAATCGTTTATAATCGATTTTTATTGATTCGTATTATGTAAATAAACCATTATATGAACTGGTACACCGTGATTGTCTTGTTTTTAATCTTCTGACCACACCCATAATAAAGTACAGGAGTCATAAGGCTTAACTATGAATGCCGAGGTATGCTTTGAAGCTGGGGGATAGGATAATATCCATACTCCTGGGAGAAATCGTTTCATAAAATCGTTTTTCAGTGAAATACAGCTTTCAGTTCAATTTGCAGAAATAGTGCAGCCGTTCGCCAGTGCAAAACGCCTACTTAAAAGAAGACATTTGAGACGACATCTCTGTTGGGATATTAACCACCCACCCTATATTCATTAGACATAATAATTCATTAGATAGGTTTAGTTTATTTGCAACTGCAATTATTCTGTCTTTATAAAAACAGGTTAATTAATAAATAAGGAAAAATAATTGATAAGATGATGATTGAGAATTTTTGCCATCAAATAAGCGTTGTTAAATTTATTGAAATGTATTCAGAAAATTTATAATTCATGTATTCGCAGGGTTTCTCTCACATGCTTATGGAAAGTTATTCTAATTTTATTTATTTATTTTTTGATACTCATTTTATAACGATACATTCGATACAACGATATATATTGATACATTCTTATTTACGAAATTTTAATTATTTAGTCATAGCCAAA